>PVHY01032471.1:0-11843 GCA_004024945.1 Uropsilus gracilis
GATCCCTAATATGTGTTTTCTTCATGTAATGAGGAAAGGATCTTTGGAAGTCAAATTGGAGTTTACTACACAGATGCAAGGTGAAAACCAGCAATCACTTAGGGAATCTCTCTAAATATTGTTTCCAAATAATTTTAAAACATACCAGAAAGTCAGAAATTTATTTTCTACCCATTTCTCTCTTATATCATTCCTAGATCAATATCACTTATTGTTAAAGCACCTTCAAATGAAATATAAATATGTAATATATTGGGGAACACTAAGTATATCTTTTAAGATTATTTTTGAAACCAAACACATAAGATTGCACTTGATTAAAGAATCAGTCACACATAATAAGATCTTAATGGGCAACTTCTGAGACATTTCATTTGTACAAAAAAGAACACTCCCAAGGTTGATATTTTAATAACCAAAATACATTTCAATGACAGACAGAACATTTGGGTTAACTCTTTATAAAGGTTACAAATTCTGTTTTAGATTTTTGCTTTTCATGAATAAAAGAAAATGACAGGAGAAAAATGGCTACATTTTGAATATTGAAATATTGATGTTTTAGTTATAGAAATGACAGTCATACTCCAACAACTCAAGCAAGGCACCTGGCATTGGTCTAGAAATGGGTTTTACACCACAAAAAAAATATTGTTTATAAATTTCAATGAGATCTTGGAATTCAAAGGTCTGATTTGAATGCAAACATTATTGTAATTAGGGTCTACAAGTTTTCCTAAAATAGATCTGCTTTACCCAAAACTTGTTTCTTCTTCCATAAACTCTCAACAATAAGTCAAGGAATTCAGTGATCTGACAAATAAAATTCTGGAAGGTACTTAAGATTGTATTGTTAAAATTGTTAACTTCTACTCCTACTGTGCTCTAGAAATAGCTCAGACTTAATTGGTATCCCATCTCTTTCTGAATACTAGTATATAGTTTCAGCCCCAACCAAAACATAATAAAAAATATGTCTGAATTTCTTACATCCTTTTTTCAAGACACTTATTTGCATAAACAGCAACAGGGTTTATTGTAGGGGGCTTGTCATATTCTAGAGTCTTGTTCATGTTTCCTGTTTCTGATGTTTATTTCATACTCGTTCCTAGATAAACTGTTAATAATACAAGAAATGTGATTACTAAATCTACTTGGTTGGGTCATTCCAATTCCAGCCATACTCCTTGGAGTCCTTAATCCAAAGTAAATTGATGATTGTATCCTGAGCAAGTCTGTCTGTTCAGCAATCTAAGTTGTGAGTTTCTACTCCCCAATGGAAATGCATGTGGATGATCCCTTAAGTAATAAAATGATTAACAATAAAAAAAACCTGTTAGCTTTCTCATGATAATAGTATTACTTTATTGTAACGACAATGAATAGCTCTGTAGAATACAGGAACTCTGTCCAACTGTGTTAGCTAAGTATTGGAAGGTTTAGAAATCTGACAGTTAACAAAGGAATTTAATGGATGTAGAAGAGTGGGACTGAGAATGTTAATTTACATTATGAGGGGGAAAAGTATTACACTGAACGTCAAGAATTAAACACTCTTAAGTATTCACAGAATGCCTTACTGGGAGACAGTGTACATATGTACCTGTGCTACGCAAAGTCACTACCAAAGTGCTCTAAACTTGAAGGAGCACAGATGACTCCCCTGTGTGGTATTCACAGTGCAAAGATTGCAGTGAGTCTATTTAACTCCAGAACCTCAAGCTTCATAATCATGCATTTAGGATCTGTGACCTTAGCCAGTTTCTACACTGGTTAAGTTTCCTGAGTCTAAAAGTTTTATCTATGCAATTAACAAATGTAATAAAAACAGAAGTACCTCTCTCACAACAACATAAGGCTCTTGTAAGAGTCAAATTAGACAATGTGCTCAGAAAGGTACCAGGTGGAAAATAAATGCTCAGTAAATAAGAGGACTTTGAGTCACCCTCCCCACACAGGTTGTCCAATACCAGAAGCAAAGAAACAAAATTGTCCCTTCTGGTTCCTTCCTGCTGTTTTCTTCCTAGAGGAAAAACGTTATATAATTGCAGCATAATGTGTGAGAGCCCCCTTTCCTGGCACCCATGCAACATCAAGAAAGAGAGATAGTGTTCCAGAGGAGAGTTGACTGAGGCAGATAAGTATCCACTTCTCTGTGGTTGTGTGTGTCCACCACCTGAGAATGCCACTTGTGCACATAGGGAACACATAGAAAAGTATTTTTCTCATTCATATTGAGATACTCCAAAAGGGTATTTCTCAACTCAAGTGACTGCTTAAATATCTCCTTCTCAGTCAGGTTCCTTTGACTCCCATGTTGACAATAGCATCTTGCTGTTGATGCTCTTTCTAACACTTCTTCCTGGCCCTGCTAATCTAATAGAAAATACTGATTTCAAATTCCTTATATCTCTTGCTTGTTGTCTGTCTTCTCCAACTAAGATGTAATCTTTCAGGGGATAGGAATCTATTTAGTGTCTGGAATAGTCATGTTCTTAATTTTTTGAATGAATAAAATGAACACATCTGCTTATGTATGCACACAGTAATTCTAGAAAACTTGCTGAGAAAATAATGCCAGTTGTTATTAGGGAAGGAAAAGTGTATGAGTTTGGAATAGGGTGAGCAGGAGACTTCAATTTTTGATTTTTGAGCTATATGGATGATTTGATAATAATATCAGACACTGTTTCTGCAGTCATCAGTCATCTCTGGTAGGCCTGACTTCCTTACCCTCTCTAAAGAGACCTCTTTTTTCTTTCTTTCCTGCACCCTTTAATTTCTCTGTGAGGTCTCAAAACAGCGAATATTTCTCCTGCTACATAGGTATGTACATGGATTCTTTCCAAGTAAATCAACATTTTAAGAAAATTGTAAAGTTGAACTTGAAATTCAAAAGAGATATTTTGTCCAAATATAAAATGAACCCAAAGGCTTGAGTAAATAATGACTGAAAAAGAGTCACAAAGAAGAAGAACAACCAGGAAGAGCACTCGTGACTCTAGAGCATTTATTAATCCACAGGTAGAAAATGATCTTGCAGGACTGCAACTGCCTTAGTGGGTAAAGCCCTCACTCCAGGGGTGATGGGATGGAAGTTCTACTGTGTAGCAGGGAAAGTGCTCTCTCTGAGCTAGCAACAGGTATTCTGAGATTCTCCCTGTTGAGCATTTCTCTGGGGCCAGCATATCTGCTTATAACTTGCACCCTCTACACTCTGATTAAAAGAATCAGTGGTGATATAGCTATAGAGGCGAATGCCTCAGAGAGATGGAGGAATCACAAACATGCAGATCTGCAGCATGCTCTCAAGAAAAAAAAAATGGGACATTTGAGTTGGGATCAGTTACATACTGTGACTTCACATCAATGGTCACTAGAGATGACAAAATTATCTAAAGTCAAGACAAAGTCACCCTGACTTCCAAAATCCAGTGTATTGGAACATACTACATTTTTAAAACATAGATTTTTTCCCTTACATCTCAACCTTTTCTCACCTTCCTCCATGTTTGCTAGCCAATTTAACTAAGCGAATTATTATTTTAGCCAAATTCCTCCAGGAAGGAAAGAATAAACTCAATCCATCTTTATTTCTCTCATCTGACAAAGGAAGTAAGACAACGATAATGTCAATCTTTTAACTCAATGGATTTTGCCCATAGGGATTTAATGGAAAGTCATTAATGTACTGTGAAGAGCAATGCAAAAATGTGAAGAACAGCAAAGTGGTAAAGGCTATGAATCATAACTCCTAAACCCTTATTGTGCAGAAAACTAATTTTTTCTTTAAGATCTGACCACCCTAGACCCAAGGTTGTTTATATACCTCTGTGAATTTTTTAAAAATATGTAAATAATCAAAATTCAAAGAAAAGTCATTTTATTTTTTTATAATTACATTTATTTTTGTGACAAAGCAATTTCACTGAATTTCGACATATATGGCACATAACTTTTGTCACTGAAAGTTTCCTTCACTGACCAAAATACCTACAAGGTATTTTGTCCTCATTCTTGCCTGCCTTGGTGATTACTGAGGCAAAGTCATCTTCTGGAATCAAGAACTTCAAAGAGAAGTCATTTTAAATGCAAGCATTTATTCCTAATTTAATACAAAAAACATTTCTTTATTTTAAAAATGCTATGAACATAGTCCTTCCAGGATCAAAAATTGTCAGTCACACAACACAAAGACCTGTATACATCTTGTATTAAATAAAGTCTAAGAGATTTTTCTCATTGACTTGTTAGATTGTGTATTGCATTTAATCACAGACCAGTCACCCTCCCCTGTTAATGCAATTGGAAATTGAAAGCAATATTTTATAAATTGTCATATAATTTCTCAGTGTTAGCTGTTGTATCCATTCTGAAACACTATATGATACCACCCTTTGAGACCCTGTCCCTAAAACAGACTGACATATGAAACCAGAGCAGCAACTAGTTGCACTTCACTCAATTCTTTGCTTTTCTCCACTTTCTCATTGCATAACTGTAGTTGTTTTTCCACTATAGGATTCACACAATAGAAAAGGAGTGGACCCCACGATATCTTTACTTTACATGAGCATCCAGCCACAAGAGAGCAACCTAGATCCTGCAGCACCTCTTTCACAAAATTGTCTCCAGATTCCAAACAGCAATTTGCCTCTTGCAGCAATAATTCTGCTCAGGATATTCAGACTGTAACATAGTCTATGAAACTGGACTTTCCTAGAGCACTAAAAGAAGTCATGCTTCAATGGTCAAATGCTGGAGGAAGGGCCAAGTCAGAACCAAAAGCTCTAGCCATTGCCATGGCAACAGCAACAGGACTATGAAAGGTTTCCAGAAGCAAGCCTGTCTCAAGAGTTTATAACTCAATCACAAGCTCTCTGTGTTTAACACAGGCTGAATGAAGATGGGCAAAGTTTGTTTTTCCAGCTTCCTGAGTCCATCTGCGTTAAGATTATCTGATGAAGTTCTGGAGGGGCAATAGTGATGATCTCTCTGACTCCAGTCTTCAAGTTGGCCTGCAAGAAGAAGGCTCAAGCCTTCCTCCCAGTCTGCACAGGAGACACAGCAGCAAGTCAATCACTGATGTGTTTTTAGTATCCTTGGCAGAGATTTCTGGTTATACTCTCACATTTACCAGTTTATAACTGCAGAATGATTGATCTAAGAGCAAAACTGATTTGCTCACTACAGCATTACTTGGAAATTTTGGGATCTAATTTAGATGGTACTGGAGACTATCCTTTGAATCTCAAGTTACTTTTGAAAGCGCATCAAAGGAATATTCCTTTTTCTTTATTCCAGAGGAAATCAATCTCTAATTGCAGATGTCAACTCTTCTCTGGGACAAGGCCAGATAGGAATCCATTCCCTCACTCCAGGGAATGCCAAAGTACTTTGTTTTTGTACAAACTTATAATTTGCCATTTTAACCATTTTTTAAGTGTAGAAATCAAAGCCACAATAGTTGGCTTTCTCCCACCCAAAAGAGTTCCCCTTTTTTCTGCTTCTGCACGATATCTTCTAGATAGGGGTGCTGTGGAGAAACTGGGGGGGGTGGAGAGCTGAGGCCCCAGCATGGTAATGCTGCATTAAGATAGCAGCCATTGTGCCCTGGTGGGTGGAGATTTGGAGAAGGCAAGCCAAGCCTTCTTGTGAAAGGAACAGAGAGAAGGATTTTAACAAGAGAGAGCAAGCTAAAGGGAGAGAGCAGAGGAGCACCAAGGAGGCTAGAGGCTTCAAAGCCACACATGACAGCAGGGTAGGGAAGGATGCAATACTGTGGGCTTCCATCCCTAGCCTGGGCCAGGGAGGAGCCCAGGAAAGTACATTGGAGTAACTTGTGAACTATGTAAGCTGATTTGAAAATTTGGTACTCGAAAACTTGCTTTAACTTTGAAATTGTAAAGCTTGGAAATTGTCTGGAAGCCTGAAGAGAACTTGGAGTGTTGCTGTTCTCAGCATGAGACATCGGAAATGATTGCTGCTGCTGTAACAAGTGAGTCTTGGTGGTTCAGGCTGAAAGAAGGCTGAAGCTGTGCCTTTTGAAGGAGAATTGATGATGCCATCTGTATTTCTTCATTGGATTTCAATTCCCCATTTTTGGAGGAGGATCTATGATGCCATCCTGGTTTCTTCATTTGGCTTGAAGGTGGGACAGCTGCCATTTTGTGGACATATGTGGCTAAAGGACCCATGCGTAACTATTGAACTAGAGACTGGACTATATGGTCAGCTTACCAAAGGGATCCCTTGTACCTCCAGTGACTTTTGCTTGTCTGTCAATGAGTAGATTTGTTCTTGCCCCTTTTTAAGATTGCATGGTCTTGCTGCTGCTCACGTGGACTGGGACAAACCTGGTAAGTAGGTGAACTTAACGGGCCAGCTGCTCCTGTTTGTAAGTTTAATTAAGTTCTCTGCTTTGCCTATTTTGTGACCTGATTTCATTCTCAGATTTTTCTATACTATTTTTTCTCATTTCATTTATTTTATTATATATATATTTTTTACATCATTGTCTACCCTCAGGTTCTCCCACCACCTTATCACCTGTGAACAATCTTAATCACTTGTACCCATTCCTCCCCCAATTTTGCCCTCCTCCCAATCTCTTGCTCTATGTTTCAGTTCTTTGGGCAGTTTTAAATTATCCTTGTCCATTTGTTTGCTTGTTTTTCCTGTATCACTCATATAAATGAGATTCTTAGTGATGAAAATATTAGTAAGTACTAAATATCAATTTTCATTGATACCTGATATGGTACACTGATGTAGTAGATTAATTGCATTAATGATCCCAATCAAAGGCCTTGCTAATACATGCCTTTTAACTGTCATTCAGACTCAGTTTGAATCTGGGTTTGGCCATATGAATTGTTTAAGTCATCAGGAAACTAGTAAACCACAAACTCACCTATATACAAAACACACAGAGGCTTAAAAAAGAAAGTGTACATTTCTACCCTCTCTGTTTATCCATTTCTGCTAGACCCCTGTGATTGTAAAAAACTTGTGTGTGCTGAATATTTGACATGGACTCCAAACATCTCAGTGATGTCATCATTAGTCAATGAACTGCCCTCTGTTTGTCAAATCAGTGAGTAAGCCCAGTTAAAATTGATTTCAGGGAAAATCAGCAGAACCACTCAATCAACATATAGACTGTGGAATAGTAACTAGCTGCTTTACACTACATACTTGGGAGTTGTCTGTTTCATAGTAATAACTGATATATTTGCCAATTAATCTTTTTAAAAATATGTACAAATTTTCAAAAATTTTTAAAATATAACTTACCATTAGGTCATTATATTGTCTATGAATCTGGTTTCTTTTCTTTTATTTTCAGAATTTAGGGATCATTTCGTCTTTTTAAATCAACCTTAATTAGTCTTTTCAAAAATAAGCTACTTTCAACAGTGTGGCAATCAAGAGTATAGTGATTAGGAGCAAAGTAAAATGAAAAAGTCTTGGTTTCCTAAAGCCACCTGTGGAGAGGTTTGGTTTTTTCCCATCCAGCTCCAGTTTCCTTGATGAGTCAGGAACTCATTTGAGACACAACTGGCTTCAAATAGGAAAAAGAGGAGTACCCGCAATCAATGACCCAAAGTTAGAGAAGTAAAAACAACAAACAAGCAAATACATACATACATACATACATACATACATACATACATACATACCATCAAAAAACAAAAACCCAGAAGCCTTTCAGATCAAGATAAATGCGACTTCATTCATTTTGATCTTGAAAGAAATATCAGCTTTGACAATGCTGTTATTATAATATAAATTGATTTAACGCCTATCTTCACTTTATACTTTTAAAAACCTGTGAAAAAAAAGCTGCTACAATAGGAAAAGATACAAATACTAACATTTTAACTCCCTAGGTTTTAAGTCCCTCAGGTTTTTTTCAGTTGAGTGCCTTTCAGGAATCTCTTTTTCTTGCATTCTGCTGCCTTTCTTTTAAACAATCTACAATTTTCTGAAACAAAGGAGGGTTGATTAAGACCTCCGTTCATGCTTCAGGTGCTCCATCCTCAGAAGATGAAACACTTCTTCAAAAATTCTTATCAAACAAGCTTCCAAATTATTATTCTCCTTTTGATAACATAAACTAAATTGTACCTTTAGTCACCTTTGTGCAGTCCACCAAGTCACTTGGTTTTTTAAAATCTAAAGGATAAATCAAATAGATGAAACTCTATGATCCTTCCAAGTGTTTTTTCTAAAACTGACTTGGCAGAAGTTGTTAATAGAAGGCAATGAACAGTAACTCTAAGGAGAAAAAAGTAGATTACGATCCTTATTAAATGTATCTTTGTTGCATAAAAAGCATTATTCACCATGACAAAGTGGGATTTATCCCAGGGCACAAGGATGGTTCAACATCCAGAAATCAATTAACATAATATACCATATCAACAAAGAGAAAAACAAAAACCACATGATAACATCAATAGATGCAGAGAAAGCATTTGACAAAGTCCAGCATCCATTCATGATAAAAGCCCTTGAGAAATTAGGGATCAAAGGAACTTACCTCAACATAATAAAAGACATCTATGACAAAGCTATGGCAAACATCATCCTAAACAGGCAAAAACTAAAATCATTCCAGTTAAGGTCTGGAACCAGGCAAGGATGCCCACTCTCCCCACTACTCTTTAACATTGTACTGGAAGTTCTAGCTAGGGAAATAAGGCAAGAGAAAGATATAAAAAGGATACAAATAGGTAAAGAGGAACTGAAGCTATCATTATATGATGATAACATGATTCTCTATATAGATAACCCCAAAAAATCCACACAGAAAAATTGTTTGAAATAATAAACCAGTTCAGTAGGTAGCTGGATACAAAATCAACATACAGAAGTCAGTAGCTTTCCTATATGCAAAAAGTCAAATAGAAGAAGAAGAAATCAGAAAAACCACCCCATTTACCATCACACCAAAAAAAAATAAATACCTGGAAATAAACCAAACAAAAAACATGAAAGAACTATACAAAGAAAATTTCAGAACGCTGCTGAAAGAGATAGAAGAAGATATAAGGAAATGGAAAGACATTCCCTGTTCATGGATCAGAAGAAATAATATCATCAAAACGACCCTCCTACCAAAGGCAATCTACAGATTCAATGCAATCCCAATAAAAATTCCAATAACATTTTTTAAAGAGATAGAAACAAAAATTACTGAAATTCATATGGAATAACAAAAGACCTTGAATATCAAAAAGCCTCCTGATCAGAAAAGAGAATGGAAGTATTACAATTCCAAACTTCAATCTAAACTACAAAGCCATAATAATTAAAACAGCTTGGTACTGGTACAAAAAATAGACAATCAGACCAACAGAACAGAACTGAATGCCCTGAAATAAAACCACACATATATAGTCAACTAATCTTTGACAAAGGAAAGGAGTGAAGAACTTACATTGGAACAAAGAGTCTCTTCAGTAAACGGTGCTGGGAAAATTGGACTATAAAAAAAAAATGGATCAAGACAACTCCCTCACACCATGTACAAAAATCAACTCAAAATGGATAAAAGACTTAGATGTCAGACCCAAAACCATAACACAAATAGAGGAAAACTTGGGCAAAACCCTCCATGAAAGGGATTCAGAAATTCCTTTCTGGAAACATCTACAGATGGCAAAAAAAAAAAAAAGAAGGAAAACATAAACAGATGGGACTACATAAAATAAAAAAGCTTCTGTACAGCAAAAGAGACTACAGAAAAAACAAAAAGAAGCCCAGAAGAATGGAAAAAAATTTTTGCCCTCCACAAGAGTGATAAGGGTTTAATAATGAAGATCCACAAGGAACTCACACAACTAAATAAAAACAAAATAAGAAGCCCAATCAAAAAATGGGGAGAAGAACTAAAAAGACACTTCTCCAAAGAGGAAATACAAATGGCCAACAGGCACATGAAAAACTGCTCAACATCACTAGCAATAAGGGAAATGCAAATGAAAAACCACAATGAGATACCACCTTACACCAATAAGAATGGCCCACATCCAAAGAACAGGCAACAACAAGTGCTGGCAAGGATGTGGAGAGAAAGGAACACTATTACACTGCTGGTGAGAATGTAAATTGGTCCAAATACTATGGAAAGCTGTGTGGAGGACCCTCAAATTAATGGAAATGGAACCACCTTTCACCCAGCAATTGGCCTCTTGGGAATCTACCCAAAAGAGACTTTTGGGGTGGGTACAAAGGGACATCTGTGCTATATGTTTACTGTAGCACTATTTATAATTGCAAGGGCTTGGAAGCAACCTAAATACCCCCCAAACAGAGGACTGGATGAAAAATATGTGGTACACTTGGAATATTGCTCATCAATTTAAAATGACAAATTTGATGATTTTATGATAGCATGGATGTTATCATAGAAAAAATCATATTAGCAGAAACAAGTCAAAAGGAAAAAGACAGAAACCAAATGGTTTCACTAATATATGGGATATAGGGAAAAAATAAACAAAAGCCACGAGGAAAAGTCAAAACAAACTAAGCACCAAACTGAAGCACACAACTTTGGGTAGGGGGGAAAGGGGAGTACTGGTGGGGAGGATGGGGGTGGGGGGGTAAATCCCTGGGATTACAATGTTGCAAAATTTATATATAAATAAATTTTAAATAAATAAAAATGTATCTTTGTTTTAAAGTTTGATTCTACTTCCACCAGGAAATTGACACTTTAGCCTCCTATCCTCATATTTTTTGTCTATAATTAAATAGTTTTGAAAGAGCTGTTTTCAAAATAACTATCCCCACATCCAGACTATAGGAAAAACAACTTTTCCAAGCAATTTTTATATACTTAGGTTACCAATAAATGACCTGTGAATATGCCCTTTTTTATATCTAACAAAGAAGCAAGTAGATACTCATATAAGCAGTACTTGTTTTCTAAGTTAAATACTTGACCTTGGCACAAAGTCTCATCAAGTAAAAAGGAAACCAGAAGCCTCCAGAGTAAAATGACCCAAATTCAAAATGGTCTCTCAAAGCCCAACCTAAATTTTCTAAAGTCATTGCCCATATTCAAAATATACTCTCACTTGGCGATTTTACTGTATACCTCTAAGGAACTAAAAGGTCTATTATTTTATTCAATCTCTTTCTTGCTATTTGACAACAGTTTTCAAAAAATTAATTGAAAAGGTTATACTGACAGTCAAAATTCATTCTTATTCAATGGCAGCATATTGCTTTAAAAAAATGTGGTTTCTTTGGTCTTATCATTCTCCTTTGTTTTACTCTCTTAGGTAGTTGTTTTTTCCTCTTACCTGTCTGGATAGGTTATGGTAACATGGTTCTTAAATTTTTTAAGAAAAAAAAAGTCCCCCTGGATAGCCATTAAAGAGAGGTCTGATTCAAAAAGAAGGGAACGTAAACTAATTTAGTAGTAATCACAAGTCAAGTATTTTACCTATACAAGCTTGTATAGTTTTCATAACATCTCTGTAATTATATGGGTTTTGTAGTTGAGAAAACTAAAGTTCGTTAACGAATAATTTGATCATGTGATAATTTGCCCAAGGCCAAATGCAGAATTAGAATCTGATATCACTTGAGTCTGAATCCAAAACTATCTGTTTCTTTTTTTTTTTTTTGACCTAAACATATACTTCATGATAAACATATAAAAAACCCCGGTTACCCCATTACATGTGCTACAAAATAAAATGAAAAAAATCCAGTTACCCCACCACAATGTCCAAAACTGTCCGTTTAGTCCCTGGTCACCTCACCATAGGTCCGATCAGTCTGAGTTCCAAAAATGTGTTCTAAAGGCAGCTGTTCTTTTTCTC
>PVHY01032472.1:0-11841 GCA_004024945.1 Uropsilus gracilis
GGAGGGAGGGAGGGAGGGAGGGAGGGAGGACGGGCTTCATGGTCTGCCTGACTGGGTCGGTGCTAGGACATACTGGACAGACCCCTCACCTCCAGTTCTCCCCAGCTAACAGGATGTAAAGCTTTTAAATGAAGGTGGTGGGCACTGGAAGAGTGATTCAGCACGAACCCAGAACTCAGACAGGGGGCTCTGAGGGCAGGGGCTCAGGTCGTATTGCAATACTGCGGTAACCCTAAGAGCTAACAGACCTACACAGGAGCTTCCAGCAACCGTCCCCCCTACTTGGCTGGCACCAGTGAAAGTCAGAGCAACCCCCCAAGCTCAGGAGCAGTCCCGACTCCAGAAGGCTTCAAACAGGAACCAGTCTGAGATTGATTCCAGGCACTTCAGGGTCCCGGTAGGGCAGTCTCTGTTCAAGTTGTCACTAGGGCCAGGGATAGGTGGGCAGAGAAGAGAATGCTGTCACTGAATCTGTGACTGGGCTGTGTCTCCAGAGAGAACTAGAAGGCCTAGGCAGTTGGACTCGGAGACCAATGTGCTGGAGCGGCAAGACTTTTTCCCCAGCCAGCGGGGAAACGGTTGTCTCGTTTCCAGGTTTGCAGGCTTCAGGGAAGGAAGGAAAAGAAAGGCAAAGGTGGTGTCTACAGGGTGAGCAGGAGCCCCCAGCCACCCCAGAGGAGCAAGACACTGTTAAAACAGGGCACAGCTAAAGGTCAGGCTCTCTGATCCCGGACATCACCCTCCTGGGTAAGGACTCCCCAGACTCACTTCTCCCAAGGCCATCTGTCCATCAGCTCCCAGACACCAGTCACCATTCTCTGCTCTGCTGGACCTGAGCAAGCAATCCACCCAGGCTGGCTGGCCCACCCTGGTGCTGGGGCCAATGGCTTCAAAAGAATCCCAGCCACTCTCCCTTCCAGCTCCTGCCTACCCCAGACTCCCGAGTCCCAGAAACCAGGTGTCAGAGTGCAGGCCTGACTCTTTGTTTGGGCACCTCCCCTCCCCCACCCATGGCAGCGATCTCTGGACAGCCATTTGTTCTTCCCTGAGAAATTCCTCCTCCCTGACTTCGGGGAGCTGGCTGGCAAAGCCAGAGTGGAAAATCAGTGAAGCTAATGGTGTAGCAATGCAGAAGCCAGAGCCAAGAACACAGCCCTGGAGTGGCTCTGCTGCACTTGCCCAGTGTGGTCAAGCCGGACACGTGAGCACTCCTCCCTCACATTCTCTCACATGCAGAGAGCACTGGGTCCTCCCTGCCCCCACCCATGCCCAACTCTGCTCAGCTCAGCTCTGGAACACTTGTGAACACACCCTTTTTCAAAAACACTGCAGTCCCCTCTCTCTGAGAGGGATCTGTGGGATGGAATAGATCCTTTGGGGGAGCCTGGTGGTTATGCACCCTGCAGACTTCTGCAGTCCTAAATCCTCATTCTCATTCTCAAGTGGATCATCCAACACCACCTTTTGTTCCATTTAATTCCACTCATCTGGCAGGGGGTAAAGAAACTCCTCTTCAACATCCAGTGTGAAGCAGAAGTAAACAGGTTTTTTTCACCAGCAGAAATTAGTTGAGAACAGGTAGGCTAAGAAGCACTCCTGCTTGTGAATGATGGTAGCACTGGACCCTGGTCCTCCAATCACACCATTTGGCTGCAGACAGTAGGAGCACAGGTTGTTTGAGGCTGGTGGTGGAATACGCTCTGGTAACGGGGTTCCCCTTGCTGCAACGCTGAAATGCATACCTCTTTGGGCAAAGGCAGCTAGCTACAGGATCCCTAGAAGGTTAATGTGGGGTACCAGGACCCTACAACTGGAAGCTGAGGCAATGTCACTCACAGCCTCCCCTGCACCAAAGGTGCAGGTTTCTGTGGAACACAAAGACAAAGCCTTGTTTTGTGGAGTCCAGCTTCCAGGGGGCTTGCAGCCAGAAATGGAAACGTGCAGCTTTTCCATTAAATGTAACCTCTCCCCCTTCAACTGGCCACCAGACTCCTTCAAATCTGGGTAGGTGGGAGGAGCTGTAAAACCCTAGCCCATTAAATCGCTTATTAGTTGCAGGTTTCTGAGCATGTAGGCAAGTATTTTGAGACTGCAAATCTCAGACTGTTCCATCAATCGTGAGAGCTGTGGTGTTTAACCCGTGATATGGATGCAAAGGGGGCAACATCCCTACTCCCAACTGTGACTAAGGGTCATGCAAGCAGTTTTGGAGTCAGTCATTTGCTTTTCCCCAAGTCTTATTCTAAAAGAGAGAAAAAGACACAGAAATAACCCTCACAAGCTCCAAATATCTTTCAAGTTGATATGTATCTTTTGAAAAGAGCATTCTATCCCTCCACACATGACCCAGCTTCAGTCCATCCACAAGAGACCCCCCTCCCCTTCCCCCCAAACCCTGGTATGAAACAAGCTCAACCTCTTCAATTTCAGAGGGAGAGAAGGGGAAGGAGAGGGAGGGATGGAGGGGGGCTGGTTTTCCTGGAACCCTTATTAAATCAACTTTCCAAGGACAGCCAGAAACTCCAGGCCCTCCCCATCCCTCAGGAGTATTTGCAGATTGGGGGAGGGGCTCTCTCCACTCCCTCCCCCCAGTCACAGCAAAGTATTTCTAAAGCAAAAAAGCTCTCCATCTGAACAGGATTTTGGGTAGTTTGTTTAAACTTTTGAACAATTTTTTTTTATATTCATAGATAATGGCCTTTTCTGAGGACAACAGCAACATTCTACTGAATAATCAGCAGGGCCAAGGCTATACAACTGTAAAATATAAATATTACATACCTATAATACTTTACATCTGTGAGACACACTATAATCTACAAAACAGAGAGACAGATGTTCTCTATGACTTCACAGCCATTCTCTAAAGGTGGCAGGGACAAGGTTGGCTACTGCAAGCTCAGGAGAAGAAATGATGTGAAGGTGCTATCCTGAGCCAGACCTGCTCAACCCAACAGTGAGCTGGGGACAGTCAACAGTGAGCCAAGTCCAGTGTGTTTCCACTTCTGTGCCCTAAGACTTTCCAAGCCGACCCATGAAACAAGTCCTTCCCTGCAGTTCCTGTGGGGTTCCAGGAAAAGGCATTCACACAGCTTGCTGACTATGTCCCAAGCCCTGTTTAACGAGCACTGCATCACTTTCATTTGGTGTTCCTAATGACTTCAGGAGATGGCCATCATCAATATATTTATAGAGACACAAAGAGGACCTTTCAAACAGTCAACAGTTAGGAAAAAGTGGAATCAAAGTGAAAACCAAGGCAGTTTGGGGAAAAACAGGTGTACAAATGTTCACAGAAGTTTTTGTAATAATAGCTAAAATTGTTAACAACTCAAATGGCCAACAAGTAAATAAATACACATTCACAATATTATTCCATAATATAATAATAATGACACTGTAAGACCAGGTGAGACTAACCAGTATAAACAGTAAGCAGACCTGTGGATGCCTGAGGTCAGGACTGCAAAAGGGACTGAATGCAAAGGGGAAAGAGGAAAAGTCCAGGGTGATTAAAAAATGTTCTGTATCTTGGGATAGATGTTACCTGAGATGTCACATTTAAGACAGCATATTGAAATGTACATTTAAAATTAGTGCATACTACAGAATGAAAATTAAACCTCAATGAATGCTTTTCAAAAATGGCAGTCTGGGGCTGGGGAGGTGAAAAAAAATGGTAGTCTAACTTCTGTCTGTATCTCTATAGTCTCTAAGGAGCCCCTTCCAGCTCCCTTCCTCTCCCTCATGGAGCCTGTGCTTTGTCCTCATTAAAATCACCACTCTGCGGCTCCTCCTCCTACACCACCTTGACTTCCTTTCCCAGTTTAGATTCACAACCAGCAGCTTCAATGCTGCCTGCCTGGAATTCCTCATGCTTATACTTTAGACATCCCCTTCCTGCTCTCAAGTTCCTGTGTCTGAGGTCTGTACTATTTACTTTCTCCACCCTCCCATCCTTAGGTTGAAAAAGAATTTGCTAGAGAAAGTTTTTTAAAAAGTACTTTAGGGTCCATCATAAATTCATATTCTCAAACCACACCCCCTTGCTTTTGGACTCCCTTATCAATATCTACACTGTGGCTGATATGAAATCAAACACATTTCCTTTTCTCTCATCTCACCTTGTCTTTGTCTGGGGTCATGCAGAGTTGCACCAAACCCAAACCTATAGTTATTTCCAAACCTATAGTTACAACTCTACCATTTTTTCCTTCCTTTATGATTTGTGAGTCCTTCTGCCTTCATCCATATCCCCTTTTCTAGCTAGACATTCAAAGCAACTGTCTTTTTTTTTTTTTTTTTGGGCAACAGTAAGTGCAGCAGTAGTAAATACTAACATTTTACCTGGATTATCAGTATTAACTCCTTTAATTCTTGATTAATGACTCCATTTTAAAGACAAACAAACTAAGGCTTTGTTTGGTTGAATAATTTGTCAAAGCAAGTCATGCAGTCATTAAGTGGTGGGAGAGGATTTGAACATAGTCCATCCATCCATCCATCCATCCATCCATCCATCCATCCATCCATCCATCCATCCACCCACCCATCCATCCAAGTTCATCTGCCAGGTTAATTTTCTAAAAGCTGGACTATGTTACTACCTGCTCAAAACTTTTTAAGATGGCCAGTATTAAGTATTCCTGTTTAAGTATAATTTCTTGTTTTGTTTTCTGTTTGTTTTTGAGACTTGCTATTTTTGCCCGTGGAACCGCAGGCTCTTGTTGCCCGGGGTACCACAGACTCAAGCAATACCCAGCCTCAGCTTCCCCGGTAGCTGGAGTGACAGGCGCGCACCACCACGCCCAGCTATTTTTTTGGAATTAGGTCTCGCTAAGGGTCCCAGGCGGGACTCGAACCACGATCCCTAGCCCCGGCCCTTCATAGGCTGAAGCTTACAAGCACGAGCCACCGTGCCCGGCCTAAGTATAATTTCTTAATGGGGAATGTTAATTTGATGTTAGCTTTTCCTATGCCTACCAACTTGTTCTATATACAATTTATACATACTCCTGCTCATGTTATTCCTCTTAAAATGCCCTTCATTTTCTTCTTCCAAACTCCTGCCCATCTCTCTAGACACATCTCAGTTGTTCTCTGTTCTCATCTACTTCTACATTCCCACTGCATTTATTGTGACTCCACTGTAAAGACAGTCTGCCTTTATTTCATTACCTGTGTACCTATCTCTTCTTCTCCACTCTATCCCTGGCAGTGAATTCCCCACGATTAGAAATGGTCTCTTCTATTATGAGTTTCCTGTGTGCTCTAGCGCCGATCTCACTTTTAGTTCTGTTATGCAATACAACACTAATCTACCTGCTCCAGCTGGCACACCCTCTAAAGAGCTTCACATACCTTCCTTCCTCCCCATAGTGCTCACTTATCCATTGTTCAAGTAGGTCCTAACTGTTGAGGCTGATGGCCCTTTGAATGCAGCTACTTACTAATATACATATATGTAATCAACAACAACAAAAAATGCAGCTACTATGTCACAGGCATACCTGAGTCTTTCACCCACTGCTTGCCATCTTTTGAGTCACACTGAGTCACAAACCATACTACCCTTTGGCAGCTGCAACATCCCAATATTAGTTTTCAAAGACCTAAAAAGCCAAGTGTGCAGTACCTGTCATCTCTATGAAGTATTGTCATCATTCCAGCATATTCTAGGAGCAGTGGGGCAAATTCTCCCTGTTACTGATAATCTCTCTAAAGTTCCAACATGCTATAGGTCTTAACCAGTTCCTAAACTCTATAATGCACCCTCGTTCTCAATCTCTTCAAAATCCCTCTGACAGTTACATATCCAAAGCAAACTGCTGAGCAGGCCACCAAAGAGGGCCTGGGAGACAAGGTCAAGGAGAGCAAATGACAGATACAGTTAATCTTTATAGAATGTCTTTGGAACAAAGTTTCTAGAAGTCAGTCTTTATCAAGTTCCCATAATATCCCCTATAGTCTGACCCAAGTCCTAAACCCAAATTCACTAACCACTCATTCCCCACTGCCTCATCAATCTCATTTTACATATCATCCAGTTTAGGGAGCTAGTTCTTGGTTCTAATCAAAAGTCTGTTTTTTTTTTTTCCAGAAAAATTTAAGAAGTGTGGACCCACCCAGAACTAGTTATTTCTGGCAAAGGGATGTTATCAGCCTTCACAACCCAAATTCTGATGAAGTTAATTATGTTTATAACCACATGTCAGCCCAGGTGTCTTGGGAGTCCCTCATACGGGAAAAGAGATTTTGTTCCACCAAGGATGGGGCCTTCCCAGCTGACCACATCACCTCTGGCCCAGCCCACCCTACTTCTGAGGGCCAAGAGTCTGAGCTATCCCTCAGCCCCAGCCTTACCTTGTTCAGGCAAGGTTGGGGCCGGCCTGGCGGCGCAGCAGAATGTGGCTGTGACCAGCACAGCCCAGAAGAGGAGGCACTTCCAGCTCCACATCCCAGTTCTGCAGTTAGAGGTTGGTGACAAGGCTCCACCCCTCCATGGAGACTCCGCCTTGCGCTCAATCCTCCCTTTGAAGCAGACTCTGGGAAAAAGAAAAACCAGAAAGTTAGGTGGGTCTGCAAGGTGAAGAGGGCTGAGGTGGGCTGGGAGAGCAGGTAAAGCATGCCACTTAATTGCACTGCCCAGGAGGGTGCTTGAAACAATAGCTTAGTACCTAAGGCACAAAGAAGAGAACTGTGGTCTGCCCTTAATTAGCAAAGAAGTACTTTAATTCAGTTTTGTAACTATTATTGAGCATGAGCTATGTGCAAGCCTTATTGAGAAAACCATCCGTAAGGCTTAAGAGTTAAAATTTTTTGGGTCCAAAAAACGTATCCTACCATGAAAGTCCCAGATAGTCCTGCCACTTCATGGGCAAGCTTCAGAGAGTATGGTGAAAATTGAGGTGATGTAAATATACCAATGGCTCCCTCTAGGGCAAACCAACCCCTCCGGTGAGGAATAAAGGGAAATGAATGATGAAACAAGCCAAGGATAAGGAAATATGAGTCATAGAAGATTCTGAACCTCTCTGGACCCATGTACTGAAAAGCTGAATGAATGGATCTCCAGGGTTCTTCCTTTTTTCTAAAACTCTGCAGCAGCTTGGTCTGTTGCTGTCCAGGAGTGCAAGTTTATGCCCAGGAAAAAAAAAAAGGACATTGTTCCAGAAAGAGAGATCAGTGGACCAAACATGGACCAATGACTGACACCTTGAGGAGCTGGAGTAGACCACAGGAGGGAATAGGAAAATGGGGAGTAGGGTAGTGCGATAGGGGTACAATATGAAAGGGAGGGCCAAATCTGAGGGGGAATGACAACCATACAAATGTGACCAATACTGTATGAAAATTACAAAATAGAAATCTGGATGAAAAAGGAAAACTGTCTGCAGCACTGGGATTGCAGGATTTCTACCAGCATCCCTCACTAACAGTAGTACACGGCCCTCACCAAGTACTTAAAAGGGATGTCAGAATATGGAAACACAACACTGTACTGATACTCTTTTCCAATGTCAAAGGTGATGACTGATGTCCCACAGAGATTAACAGACGGGGGACACCTAGACCCTTGAAAGGGCTGACTTCCCTTGTGGCATTTGTCAGGCCCAGTTAAAGCACAGACTACCACCCTTTAGCCTTCTCAGACTCAGAGCTGTACCACTGCAAACACCTTTCTAGGGTCTTAAGGCTTTCTAGGGTCTTAGAACAATGGATTGTTGTCGCTAAACATTTACCAAGTGACAAGTCTTTCTGGGGACTTCCTGTGCTATACGAGGATGACCCTGTCCCTTCTCCAGGTGGCTTTTGTCCTAAATACTCCAGGGAACCCTTTGAGTTATTCAGAGAATCCATTTCTCCGGAACATGCCCTAATGTGGAGCTTCAGTCCTCCCTCCCCCGGAGCCAGACAGGGCCCCTCATAAGTGAGTCAGTTCAGGCTGGCAGAACCCCCCCCCCCCATTCTTGGCTTCCTTCACATCTGCCTGCCAGTGGGAGTATGCGTACACAGCTCCTTCCCAAGGTTCTACTGAAATGCCTTAATGATTTCAAGTCAAAGGAGAAACAAGCACTTCCTTTATTTTTCTAAGTTTAGGAAAGGGACTAGCAGAAACTGAACAGAACAACTATTTACTGGCTACCTGCTGCCTGCCAAACGTGAACTAGGTAAAATGTATAACTATAAAACTTCATTTATTTCTCACTATAAATTTATGGCGACAGGGATTATTATTCTCCTTTAAGCAAGGGATAAGCTGAAACTCAAAGCGGTCCATTATTTTGCCCAAGGACACACAGCCCATAGCTGCCCTAAACGTTTTCAATGGCCCAGGGTTTGGGATGCTGGAAAATGTGATGGAGGAAGCAAATGAGGGGGTGATCAAATCTAGCTCTCTCTGATGGAAACTCTTTTTCTTCAAAGGGCATCCCCATGGCATTAAAAAAAAAAAAAAAAAAAGCCAGGTAGGTAAGGACAAGTCCAGGGAAGTCTAGAAATGGGAGAATCTTCATTTTTCACTTTCTCTGCTTGAAAGAAAGACCCTGGAAGTCACCAATAGAGGACAAAGGACAGAAATGATCCCTGGCCAGAGACAGAAGCTACACTTGTCAGCAATCATCTCTAAACCACAATCCAACTCCCAGGGGTAGACCAAATGGATGCAGGCCTGTGGTCCAAAGGCACACCTGATGAGGTCTAAGTCCTACAGGGACTGCCAGAATAATGAACGAATTTTCAGTAACCAAGGGAAGAGTGTTATCATCTCCAGATGATCAAGCTTGTTTTCAAATGTAGGGGACAGCACTATTAGGCCACTCAGTGCCCTGAAAAGTCTGCCCAGCCCATCCATTATAGGTGAGGGTTGGTTGCAGGCTGTGTCATCAATGCATTTCAAACAAATCTTCAAGGCAGCTTCCTTGCAAAAATCCCCTGGGCCTCAAGCCTCACATCTGTGAAACAAAGGACGTTAAGAAAACCCAGTCTCCTGGACACCAATTCCTGGAATGAGGAAGGAGCTGGTTGGGCACACATCCCACTCCACCAACCTGCAGCTAACAGTGACACAAACCACTTGTCCACGCACTGTCTAGGACTCTGGGGACTGCCACCTCTTCCTTCCCCTCACCTTCTTCCCATTTTACTAATTAATGAATTCTTAAAATCCCTCAGGAACAGTCTCCTTCCTTCACAGCATTAACAGATGTGACCTGTAGCCTCACAGGTGTCCACAGCAGGATCCTCAGAGAGCCTGCAGCTGTTCCTCTCCCATTCACTCAGGTCCCCTGGGACTTGAAGTTCAACTCCACCTGGGTGCGGAGGTCTTCACTGGGGAATGAGGAGAGGTGGGAGGGATGTGCAGACACAACAGCTCAGTTTTCCCACTTATCAGAGGGGGCTTCCATCATAGGTGGCTGATGATGAAATGCGCAATACGGGTCAGTCCCCACTCCCCTGTCTAAGCACTAACCCAATGAAAGGTTGGACCGTGTTTGGTGAGAAAGCAGGGACTGAACAACGGGGATGGTGCATCTCTTCTGAAGTGAGACTGAAGGCTTCATGACCCTCGGATCACCACGTCTAAAAATATGTCAGGAAAATGAGCTGATGGGTTTAGGTAAGTCTTTCTCTTTCTACACTCTAGCAAAAGCTACTACCAAATTGCAACCTTTCCTTTATGTCCCTGTCACCCTAGGACAGTCACAAAGACTTCCAGAGTCTGTCTTCTCACTTGTCACAGGAGAAAAAACTACTTGAGCAGGTAGTTATGGGGATCAAATGAACATCATAGGTCACAGCGACTGCTCCTCTTCTCTAATCACTAATCAAATATAGGGAATTATAAATATTGCACTTTGAGTCACTTCTTGGTCACACTCCCAGGAGAGCTTGCTATGTGGCGAGAGGAGGATTAAACTTCCTACCTTTACAAACGTGTTGGTCACTATTCATTTTCAAAGTGTAGACCCTAGACGGAACTGTGGTATTTGATGTCCCCTAACCTCTCTGGTTCTGAGTACTAGAAATGTGACTAGTGTGAATTGGGATGGACAAGAAATGAAAAGTGAATACTTTTTTGAAAAAGTGGTATAAAAATGTAAAATAGCTCATCAATAAATTTTGTATTGATAACATGTTCAAATGAAATTATTTGATAGATGGGGTTAAAATATGACAATTTAAAAATGGATTCATCAATAAAAATGGATTCTGTTTCTTTTACTTACTTTTAAAGATTGCTACCAGAAAATCTTATTCCATGTGGTTCCAATTTTAGTTCGCAGGGGTGGTTCAACTTTAGACAACTCTCTGTCCTTCATGTCCAACAAGACAAGCATTGATCCTCTCTGAGACCAAGTGACAAAGCCACCTCCCCTCAAAAGTCCCAGGTGACCCTTAGAGATGAGGATCTCATGCCTCTGAATTGCCAAGATACATTGCCGGCTCCTGTCATGTAGCCCTTATTTTATCTTGCAGGACTGTTAGTTATGCACCCTCATCTCCCCTTGTGGGATCACAAGGTCCCTCAAGAGCAGGGCCTATGTTAATGATTTTTGTTAATGGCCACAGCACTTAATATGTTCACAGCAGATGCTGACACATTTGTTAACTGGGTGAACAAGTGAATGAAAGATAGACTGACTGGAAAGTATCAGATACAGATACTCTTGAGAAAGGAGTTAAACAAGCAATACTCTAGGACTCCTTGTTGGCCAGTCAAGTTCTCCTCCAAAGCATAGCAACTATAGTATTTCCTAAATTCCTTGGGTCCTCAGAATTAAGGAAGTAACCCCATTAGATGGAAATGAGACTTTTCCACAAAAATTATTTTCCCCAAAGTGAACATTCTTTACTCACTATTGAGAATGGCAGGGCAAATACTTAATATACGTCTGACCAAAAAGTTGTACAGTTTGGTTTTTTAAAAACTTTAGCTGGTCTTAGGGACCAGCTAAAACGCAAAATTAAAATTTGAGTTTCTGCAAAAAGTACCTCTGTCCTTGGGAGGGAGACATAGATCAATAGTAATGTATGAACACTAAATGCTCCCCCATAGTCTGGGAGACCCTGCTGTCAAAGGCAGGATGGACTATCGGAGGGCTACTAACCTGGGGGAAAGTGGGGGAGAAAAACACAATTCCTCCTTCAATTGCAAGGGGTAATGGTGGTAAGGGGAGAATTTGTTTAAGGTCAAAATCAACCTTCGGTGGAAAAGCAAATATCTTGGCTCAAGTCTGGTGTTTAATGTTCTCTGGAAACTCCAGAATCTTCTCTAAAGCTCTACTTCAGGGCTCTCAACAGTCCTTGGAGCATTCGGACTTTTCACTAAGCTCTTGGGAAGACAAATGCAAGACAAATTTCCCAAAAGGAAATTAAACTCATCTTAAGAGATGTGAGAAAAAAGAGAGAGATGTGAGGCATTTTCAGAACAAGACATTTGAATCAGTTCTCTCTACCTCCTTTCCCTTCAGCAGCAACAGACTTAAACTTTGCTAAGAAACTCTTAACCAACAGCCATTTTGATGACAGATTTAAAAATGGAGGCCAGAAGAAAGCAGTCAGAGAAGCTAGTTGCTCAAACCCTGCGCTCACAGGAGCAAATCTCCTATTTTAGGAGTCGTGTTTCAGGTGAATGGCCAAAACAAACAAAAAGCATGTAACTAAAAGCAAAACGAAGGCCTTTCCTTGGTTTCCAAGACTGGAGTCAGCCTGCTCAATGCTCCATTTCTTGCCCTCTGGAGTTCACCAGGAATAAAGCTAGACACTGTACTCTAGTCCTCTCCCTCCACTGGGGTGGTCCCAAAGCACCCGCCTTGCTCCTGCTCCACTTTTCCCCCT
>PVHY01032473.1:0-11865 GCA_004024945.1 Uropsilus gracilis
GTTGACTTTTCTGGGTTCTCTACATAGAGAATCATATCATCCGCGTATAATGATAACTTTATTTCTTCGTTCCCTATTCGGATTCCTTTTATATCTTTCTCTTCTCTTATTGCCCTAGCTAGGACTTCCAGAACTATGTTGAAAAGGAGTGGAGAGAGTGGACATCCTTGCCTGGTTCCGGACTTTAATTGGAATGGTTGCAATAAATTTTTTTAGACAGAAATAACCTCTGTGTTATTTAAGGAGTCAATTGTATTAAGATAGGAATCTTCTGAGTTATTTGTTAAATTATATTTGATGTTATTTAATCCAGACATAAATTTTTACTTTTTTTTTGTTAGAGTCATTTCATTGGAAAGATAGAAAGTGTCAAGATTGGGACTTTCCTAACATTATAATCAGCAAGAGTTTGCAGAATTCTGAGGAATGTAATCATCTTTATTCTCTTCTTCAAGATATACAATGAATATATTAAAAACAGTAAGTTAAGGAAAACTCCTGATTTGTGTATTCCAACAATTTCAAATTTGTTAAACATGGACACTTTCTCCAACCCAAACACTATTCCTTTGCCCTCCTAAGATGGTGATTCTAAGCCACCAGTGAGAACTGCATGGGCATTTGGGAATTTGGAGATCATAGTACCAAAGAGGTAAAAAAGAACTGGAAAGTCAGAAATAGTTATTATGACTTTAAAAAGTGAATTAAATTATGAAACTTAATTTAATTTAAAAGTTAAAGAATTATATTAAGGATAGTGGCAGTCATAATCCTGCCATTTTCTAAAGGCATGAATAATCCCCCATTAGGGAGCTGATAGACAAAATTTAGCAGAACCTTAGAGGCGAAAAAGATGGTTTGTCATCTAGGAAATCTGGGTGATCCCCTTATTTATAATTCTCTGTGTTGAGATAAAGAGATCATATCCCCTTATTTGAAAAGCAATACATGCATGAGGCACTTGGGAAAATAAAAGACATTTTCTTATAAGTAGTTTTAATAGATTAGCAGTATACTTTTGGGGGGAAAAAAAACCCAGATCATTCATGTCACTGTTTGAGAAATGACAAATTAGAAGAAGAATATATAGGAGCACTGAGAGTTCAGAAAAGGGAGGGAGGAATTGCTACAGTTCATGACAGCCTGAAAATGATTTATCAGAGGGGATGGACTTTATTTGGAAGCCAAAGACTGGATGAAATTTAAGTTGCTGGAGGATGAGGAGGGTGATGCGGGGCTAGTGATAAATATGAATAGAGATGTGGATGTAAGACTCTAAAGACCTGACTGGGATCAAGATGACACACAAAAAAATGTTTTACAGGGTAATAAAACATAAGATGAAGAGGGAGGGGAAAGGTCAGACTGTGAAATCTTGATTCTACCTGACCCTAAAAAATAGACTACTAAATAGTTATGAACAATAGGAATATAGTATGAAAAAGATGGTGGATAACAGGCAACATAAAAAACAGTGAATGAAAAATGTTAAGTAAAAGCTCATAAATTGTCTAAATAAAAACCTTTAGAAGAAAGACAAGGTGAGCAAATGATCGTTTGTGGAGTTGCACTAAAAAGAATTTCAAAATAGCAAAATTTAATCTAAATATGGAGGAAATACATTTGAGGCTTATGAGCAAGGGAAGATACTTGAGACCAGGAAAAAAGCTAATAAAACTTGAAAGTGATTTTAGTTACACAGAATTAGAGACTGGCAAGTTAATAGAATCTGAAATCTGATGAGTGCTTTTGGTTGTAGAGATCATATCATATCAAAACACACACCCCAAAGGTGACTTGGACTCATTATAATTTTCTTTTTATTTGATGTCTTCACATTAACTCATATTACTCTTTCCTTTTCTTACAAGTTCCTAGTTTTTCCTGTTAGAAAAGTATATTCTTTTTGTTCTCCTTTCCATCAATTTGGTTTGTTTTTTTTTAATAGTTAAGAAGCTGCATGTATGGTAATAACCCAAGACTGCTCTTAAGTAGGTGGGAAATATTTATGCTTATAGTAAGTCTAAAAATGAGAAAGGAGGATTCTTTCATTCCAAGATTAAAAAAAAAAAACAAAGCTATGAGTTATTTTTATTTCTATCTTTAATAGAGGTAATTATGATTTTATTGCATTAATGCCTATTTTAATATCATACTTTGAAAAGAAAACCAAATTCAAATTCCATTCTTTCTTGAATAAAAATTGTAATGTCAAACTTGATAGGAGAAATAAGGAAAGTGTTGAGGTTAGAAATGGGTGGTAACCAGAGTTTATAGACACAAATCTTGGCCTTCTTATGAAATATAAAAGGTCATCCTGGGACCATATGCTGAAAGATTTTTAGGGAAATAGGAAATACACATGGATGAAGTTATGCTAAATCTCTCCCCCCCCTCACCTTAAATAGCTTTTCAAATTTTTTCCAAACTCAATTTGCTGTGTTTCTCTGAAGAATTATTTGACTAATATTTTCTTTGTTTCCATGCATGTAACTCAAATAACCTGCAAAATATTTCATTGGATAATAGGAGGAAAAAATAAAAGGAGGGAAAAAATCCATTCCTGTTAGAACCATATTTGTTTATATAAAGTCCTTTTTGTTATAATATGGGATTTTTCAGCAAATACATTCAGTTACATGGGACTAGGATGGCAATTGTGTTTCCAACACCTTCATTCCACAGATAAAACTTCTCTTGAACTCTTGCTTCATTTGACCTCTAGATGTAGAAAATAAAAGAGGTACTCTTGGTATTAATGTCTTCCAGTAAAAGGTGAGGGAATGAGCAATCAGAGTCAAGACAACTTTTAGGGTAGTGGATATAACCTATGTGATAACTTAATGATAGATGAAATTATTATATACTTATGCATACATAACATAGAGAATGCATAGCATCAAGAGGAACCTTATGGACTTTGGATGATTATAGTCTGTTTTAGTGTTATATTTATGGTGTTATAGTTCATTCACCGATTTTAAGAAATGTACCTTTCTGTTGATACGGGAGGGAGTACTATTCATGTGTTGGGGGGTAGAAATATATGATGAATAATTTTTGTATCTTTAGCTTGGTCTTACTATGAATCTTTAGCTGCATGGAGCTGTTTAAAATACTCTAAAAATAACATAAAATAGAGCTTTTTCTATACTCTTTAAATGGGAGCAGTATTCCAGAGCAAAAATATCATGCCTAAGTATCCTGTCATGTTTAGAATTAAATTCAGTATGAGTATTTGGAAGCATTGTGCTTTGGGAAAATCTTTTGCACATTCCAAATGGCAAAAAGTGAAGCAAAAAGCAGTTTTCAGTCATGGAGAAAGTTGCCTGTGGAATACAAATGAGCAACGATTAGGAGATCTGGGTAGTTCTTTTGTGCCTGTATCCATCTAGAAGAATGCTGAGCGTGAAGCCATCGCTTACAAAGTTGGCAACACACACAGAATGCCCTAAAGTAGACACATGGATCAAAAAGCTGTGGTATATATGTACTATGGAATATTATTCATCAATCAAAAAAGACAAACATGTCATTCATGGCAATATGGATGGAACTAGAAGGAATCATGTTAGCAGAAATAAGCCAGAAAGAAAAAGAAAAATACTGGATGATCTCATTTATATGAGGGATAAAGGGAAAACAGACAGACAAGAAAAAATTAAAACTGTCAGCAGAACTGAAGCACAGAGCAAAAAGGGAAGGGGGGGGAATTGGGGGTGGGATGGACACAAAAGAGTAAGATGATGGTTCACAGGTGACAGGGTGGTGGGCGAACCCTGGTGCTGATGACATAAATTAATTAACTAGTTCGTTAAAAAAGAAATATATCAGCTTAAAGAAAGTTGGCAACAAAATATGTTTTCAACTAGATAAGTAGATGGGTAACATTTTATAATAAACTAAAATCTAGAATATTTTTTTGTTTGTTCGGTGCATTGCATATTAATTATTCTTTATATTTTCCACGGGTTCTCAATTTTAAGTATTGCAAAGTAATTTCCTTTTTTATCATGACTTTCCCACTTTTATGATCACTCATAATAATAAAATTATTATAGTATAATTGATCATATTTTCTGTGCCTTGCCTAAAAAATATCTAAAAATATCTCAGTCCTAGGTTATTTAGTGAATTTTCTCTAAGTTCATTCTTTCTCTTTATATAGGTAAATTACATTTCTTGCATTTTTTTCATAGATTGAAATTAATTTTATGAATGCTATGGGCAAGTTATTCAGTTATAGTATAATTATAAAGCAGGTATAGGTTATATATGTATATCTATAGAACATATATAGATAATATTTCCCCCATGAATAAAAAGTTCACCTTTGCCTCTACTATATAAACTATCTTCTTTCTCCTTCATAAATCAAGATAGAATCTCTTTTGTACTTTCCATATTTCTGTCCCTGTCTCTCTAAATGTTAGATTAAACTCTTTCCATTAATACTCCTTTGAAAGACTTGATTATCTTGGATCCTTTCTTTTTCAATATACACATCAAATCAGTTATAAAGCTGCCCTATCAAATCTTACTTTTCATTTGGACTGTCATTCAATCTATTAATTTTAATAGTGAATTTTGCCTTTGTGAGCATAATTTGTCTCCATTCCTTTGAGTTTCATTATCATTATCCAGTGAATTCTTTAATTTTATCTGTGAAGACATACATTTTTTTCTCATTTATTTCTAAGAATTTTCTGTTCAGATTATGAATGGGAGTTTAAAATTCTATGGATAGCACATAGTGACAGCTACGTATGGAGATATTAGATTTTGGTATATGATTTTATATTTACAACATTTGATAAAAGTATTAATCATAACAATTAAGATGATTTATGGATATACAATTACATTGTGTAGGAAGAGTAACAGGTTATGACTTTCTTTACCACTTTTAAGTCTTTATTTATTGTATGTATGCAGCACAGGTTTAAATGTTTTATGTGCACTTGAGCAGAAAATGTATTCTGAGGTCACTAGCACAGAGTTGTATGTGAACCACATTAGTTATTTCAGTGGTATTGTTTAAGTCTTCTTTATATTTAACAATTTTTACTGTTTTACTTTTCAACTGTCAGAGTTGGGCTACATTTTTCTACCAAACTGTTGGATTTGTAAACGTTTTTCCCCAGCTCTTCAGTTTGTCCTGAACATGTTTTGCTGTCATTAGGAACATCAAAACCTAAAATTGCTATTTCATCTTAGTTAAATATTTTGTTAGGCAGTAACCTACTTTTAAATATCCTTTTCTACTTTAAGGTCATTCCTTCTAATTGAATATAACTCTACTAGGCTTATTTTTGTTAACATTTTCCTATGTTCTAATTTTAACAAATTCTTTTAGCCTTGCAATAAAAATTTATTAGGTTTCCTCCTTGAGATTATCAATCTGAGAATTGTGAAAAAATTTAAATCCATCTTAAGATAGTACTATCCTATAGTACTATCATCTATTTAAAAAGGGAAAGAAATGAACTTGGTTGAGTGTACATGTTTTTAACTCTTTTTAAAAAAATAAAACATTTATAATATCTTGAAGGACTCCTGCTTATACTAGACTAGAAAAACTATGAGCTAAAATAAGTTTGTTTCAATATTGCTCTTATTATGTAATGACTATCTATCCTTTTGCATATAATCCAATACTAATACTAAATATATCCTATGTAATACTAAAAGTAATATAAATTATTTTCATTTCCAAAGCTTGAGGTAGATGATCACATATTATAAGCCATGTCATAAAAAATGTCACTGAGTTGGTAAAATTGAATGTGCCACCAGAACTTTTTAGTTTTTGTCTGAAAAGTTTAAAGTTGCTTTGGGGGAACTTATTTCAGGCAATGAAGAGTTCTTGAGAAAGTATACGCTAGTGGTACTATAAAGCATGTATCAGAGGAAAAAAATCAAGATGAAGCAAGTCTGTTGAAAAAGTCCTATAATGATTGAAGAATTAACTGTTGAAGTCAAGGTTTTGGGGGGTGGTAAAGACAGAGCAAAAACAAAGTTGTGTATCATTGTATTTGCTAGGGCTGAAATAGCAAAGTACTATACTCTTGGAATGCTTAAACAATAGACTATGTTTTGCTATATTTCTGGAGGCTGTATCTAAAGTCATGGTGTGCACAAATCTGATTTCACTGAAGTTCCTCTCCATAGTTGTAGATAGCTATCTTCTCCCTCTGCCTTTGCACAATCTTCCCACTGTGCATTCATCTCCTCTTGTAAGAAAACCTTAGCCATATTCTCATAAGGAGTCATACTGGATTAAGGTCCATCCATATAGCTCATTTACCCCAATTAAAGATTCCATCTACAAATGCAATCACATGCTGAGGAATCTGAGATTAAGACTTCAATTTATGGTTTTTGAGAGGACAAAACTCTGCCCATAAAGTCATGTTATACAGAAAATTTAAATGTCACTGTAGAAATTTCTAGGATTTAAGAAACATAAAAGATTAAAATTAAATGCATTAGAATTAAATAGTAAATACATAAATTCATTTGGAAGCATTTAAAGTGAGCAAGACTAGCAATACTTAACAGCCACTGAACTTGGGTTAAAACTGTTGATGAAATAACAGCAGGTACACTTACAATTTATATTTCCTAGAACTAGGATTTCCAGAATGCCTTCATTCCTTAGAATGGTCTGATTTTTTACTATTGGTGAATTATAATTATAATTATTAAGAGTTCCTTGCTGTGGTCACTGGAATAGGAGTAAGAGTGGTGGTGGCAGTTTCAGTTCTAAACCTATAACATCATGGACAACTTAAGGCTATGTCTCTTGCATTTCTGCCATTACAATTAGATGATACCCTGGCTGACCTATTGACCCAAGGAAGATTAAAAACACATGGGACAGAGTTCCAGCCTGTACTTTGGTGCCAAGATTAACCAAGTACAGCTGTTTTATCAGCCCAACTTCCAGCTGACCAGCAGATACAAGAGCTAGGTAGTTGCTTTTTGCTAGTCCCTAGTGTATTAGTATAATTTATTCCATGGAATAGTTATGGCTTACCTGGCTACATTTAGAAAAATCTTTTGAAACTCTTAAATTTTAAGTGCTCAGTGAGAAAGCGATGAAACAGAAGAGAATAGAGACATGATACCATCAATGATGATCCAGAGCATAATAGAAACAAAGGTATACTTGCAGTGTAATGTGGGATCATTGTAATGTGGTCAAGCGTTTTTGATCAGAGAATGTTGTGGTGGGGCCATATGAGAATTTGTGGATGATGCACACTTGTGTGCTTGGTGTGAAATCTCTTGGAAGTGTGGACAATAGGAGTAGAAGTTTCTCTTGCAGAAACAGATGAAGTAGTGAGTGATGCATATTCCAAGTTGAATTCAGTGGGAGTGAGTAGAGCTTACTCTGTACTTGACTGGGTAAAGAACATGAGAATAGAGGTGGTGAATGGGCAAAGGTATATAGAAGGGAGTTTTTGAAGCTTGCATGCTTCCAGTAAAACTCCATCTCACTGACTTTGTCAAAGGGTTTACTTTTGACACAAAGAGCTCTGGTAGCCTTGGCAGGAGGGAATCCAGACCCTCCTTTATGACAGATTTTATTATTCAGTTCTTGCCATGAGGAGGATGAGGATGTCTGTGTTTCAGTATATTTAATGTATTCCATGTGTTGCATCATTTTATAAAGTTATATTTGCCAGTTTCAGTTTCTGGAAGGCAAATAGGGATATGAACAAAACAAGAGGTTAGTCATGTTTAATACAAGTTTAGGAATACATGGTAGATCCACTTATTAGATCATCCTGCAAGATGCTCGCTGCCAACTCAGGATGGATTTAACCCCAGATCAGTTGTTTCCCAGTGGTTTGTCGAGTATAATTTAAAAATAATCAAATGAAGGAACTTTGATTCTCTAGGGAAATTATCCTATTCCTTAATAGATTGTGCTAGGAAATGTTTTCCTGATAGTCTGACCATATTTTCCTTCCACAGTTTTATCCCATTACTTTTAGTTCTGATTTAAAAACTTCTGAATACTCTTAAACAGTCACAAAAGTCACTGAATATTAAGATCACGGTTTATTTTATTTTATTCTCTTAATGTTCCAAACCTTCTTGATTTCTTCACACGTATCTAAGCATGAATTTTTCCCTCCAGATTTATTAGCTCATATATTTTAGGCTCATTTCACTCCCGTTTCTCATGTGGGCTTTGAACACTTATAGCCTCCTTTTTATTATCATCGCCTGCAGTGGTGTTTGCATCACACCCTTGATGAGGGTAATTAGTGAACTGTTTGTTCCGTTTTCACTGCCATGCATAAGGATGCTTTGTGAAATAAAGCTCTGGTGCTGATCTTGGTGTCCTCTGGGAGACTTCCTCACAGTCCTGAACTCTGCCATTACCATGAGTTACTTTTTCCCTGTTTCCCAATTTTCAAAATATGTTAACCACAGAACATACGAACCAACTGAAAAATGCCAAAAGTGTTGAAGAAGTTCTCAACAAATGAGAACCAATTAGGAATGGATTCACTGACTTGTCATTATAGAAAATTAGTTCTTAAGGGTCTTCCTAAGACAGACAGTAACTACATGGCAAATTGCATACTTCACAGAATCTTTGAGACTGAACTTAATCATTCTTGTTAGTAATAGAGAACTTTAGCAAAGACTGGACTTTCTCCTGGGATTGGTAGCCCTATGTTGGTAGCCATTTTTGATTCCAAGATCATTGTCTAAAATGATTCTCTTTGTATAGTCTTCCTTGTGAAAGACAGTTTTGGAAATGTACTTGTTTTAGAAGATACAGATAAAGACATGTGATATTAAAATGGGTATTAACCCATTCAGATGTGTTTTTTGTTGTTTCGGTTATTGTCTCTTTTGCTGTGCAGAAGCTTTTTAGTTTGATGTCATACCTGCTATTTATATTTTCCTTCTTTTTTTTTTTAATCAGTGAGAATGGCTCATATCAAAAACACAGGCAACAACAAGTGCTGGCATAGGTGTGGAGAGAAAGGGACACGTCTACACTGCTGGTAGAAATGCAAACTGGTTCAGCCACTATGGAAAACTTTGTGGAGGACCCTCAAACTAATGAAAATGGAACTAGCATTTGACCCAGCAATCCCACTGCTAGGAATCTACTCAAAGGTTACAAAAACTCTAATCCAAAAAGACACCTGTACCTGGCTATTTACCATAGCCAGGATATGGAAGCAACCCAAATACTCCAAAGTAGATAAATAGTACAGAAAGCTGTGATATATGTACATGATGGAATACTATTCATCAATCAAAAAAGACAAACATGTCATTCACACCAAGATGGATGGAGTTAGGAGGAATAGTGTTAGCAGAAATAAGCCATAAAGAAAAAGAGAAATACTGGATGGTCTCACAGATATGAGAGATCAAAGGAAAACAAACAAATAAGAAAAATTTAAAATTAACGCTCAGCAAAATTGAAGCATGGTGCTTGAGAGGTGGAGGGGGGTGAGTGGGAGGGACACAAAAGACTAAGGTGATGGTTCACGAATGATAAGGTGGTGGGAAAGCCTGGGGTAGATAATGAAGTAAAATAAAACAAATTAAAAGAAAGAAAGAAAGAAAGAAAGAAAGAAAGAAAGAAAGAAAGAAAGAAAGAAAGAAAGAAAGAAAGAAAGAAAGAAAGAAAGAAAGAAAGAAAGAAAGAAAGAAAGAAAAAGATTTTTTAAAATGGATGTTAAAACATGGTGGTTCATGACAGCTGGTGATGTGCAAGTAAATGAATATGCAGACAATAGAACAGTCATGATATTTACCTTGAGTTCAGAGAAAACAAGGCTCTTCGTGCTGTAGACAATCCATTTTGTACACTATACATTAGCGATTCAAGATGAGATTCAAGAAATATTTTATGGTAAATTTTATGGTAAAATAAAATGTCTTATTTTCCCAGGCAGTTAAAATTTCCATTTTAGTAAAAAGCACAAACAAGAAAATTCATCATGTTGTTTCAAGTGACATTTAATGCTGCAGCTTTCAATCAAATCTTAGAAGCAAATTTATGCATATTATGTTTGCACTTTTGAATAAGTCTTCCCTTTAACTAGGTCATTTTTTTTAGACAAGAAAGAAAAGAAGTGAAAAGCATAAGAGAGAGGTGAATTGTCTCTATGTTCAGATGATCTGATTAAAAATTAAAAAATCTGCTAGTCTGTTTCCTCTTAGCTCCCATTCCAGACTTGGCCCCTCTCCTACTGGGTGTTAGGGACAAGGGCTACTTTCATATTCAACTTGATGGTGTTACTGAGCGCTGAGTATAAGCCAAGGAATCTTGCAGGCAATGAACGAATGGACTCAAATCACTGCCACTTGAGCTTATGTGAATTCCTGGAGGTGCTAGGTTTTTAGGATTTTCCTGTTTTCATTGTTCTCTCCATAGTTGTCACTAAAATAGAAGCCAGATTTGACTCACATTGTTCCTTCTTTCAAAAGGGCAGTGGGTGCAGGTAGGTATGGACGAAATAATGACACAACTGATAGTTTAATACAATGAATGGCTTTATATGCTACAGCTTTTGTTTTCATTCTTTTATGATCAATTTACATAATAGACATATTCTAGCATGAAAAATTTAAGTACCCATAACTCCTTTTTTAAATCCAAGCTCTTTTTCCTTTCTTCAAGTTTAGGTGTTTATTAAAATGTACGTCTAATATCTCAAGCACATACTATGGAACTATTTCCAGTGGCTTATAATTTGGATTAATAAAAGTCATTTCATATGAAGCTGTATTCATTTAAAAGATTTTATAATATCAACAGCTGTGTGAATGAAGTTGAAAGAGTGACACTGACAATGTACATGATGGATTTTCTATTTTTTTTTTTTTTTTTTTGTCTACTGCCTTGTTTGGATCAAGAGAAAGGGTAATGTAGCTATTCCTGATACTCCATCAGTATCTAATTTGAGTTTTCATACTACCAGTCAGCTTGGACTAACAACAAAATGCTGTAAGTAGGTAGGTGGTTTAGCAGAATTTTATTTCTCACAGTTCTGGAGGCTGGGAATTTCATCATCAAGATGCTCTCGAGTCATATTTCATTCTGAGACCTATTCTCTGCCTTGTAGGATGGCCCCAGGCTACTGTTGAACTCACAAACATTTTTTTCTGTTTACAAGGTGGGGGTGGGTGGCAGCGACAGAGAGGGAGCAAGCTCTTTGGTGTCTTTTCTTATATGGCACTAACCTCATCATGAGGTCACCACCCTCTGACCTTCTCTAAGCCTCCGTGAAGTTTCAACATATGAATTTGATGGGCATATATATTCAGTTCATAACAAATTACATATTCTTATATAACAGTCTATGAAATGAAGACTAATATTCTAAGCGTGGAGATCAGAGATTAAATTATTTCATTATATCTCTGGGGTGATAATTAACTAATAACACATCCCATATTTTTCAGGAGATTACCTAAACATTTATAGTTTCTTGGTTCAATGCCTATGTCCTTATCTCTGAATCTCCAAGAGGATAAGAAGAGACATTCCTAGAAAATTTGCAGTTAGTTTTTGTTTTTGTCTTTACATTTTAAAAGGACAGGTTTTTTAAAATTTATTTTATTTTATTTTTTTAATTCATTTTATTGATTTGTCACAATTGTGCATTAATTGATCCTTCCTCCTCCCTCCATATTCCCCCTCTGTATCCCCCCTTCAGCCACTCCTCCCATTTTTCTACAAATTGTTGCTTGGTTAAATTGATTTTCAGTTGTTGTTTGTTTGGCCTGTTGTTCTCTTCTGATATCTGGTAAATGTGTGTGTGGTTTTTAAAAGGACAGGTTTTTTAGGAAAAACAAGAAAATAAGAAGCACTTGCAT
>PVHY01032474.1:0-11843 GCA_004024945.1 Uropsilus gracilis
CTCTTGATCCTCATCCTTTCCCCCTGAGAATATTCCCTCAGCCAGTCACTGTCACAAAAATTCCTGCCTCAGGCTCTACTTCTTGGGGCTCCACATAAGACAGCATCCTCTGAATTTTTGGTTGCATTTAGTCACACAAACCTGCTGTCCTTAGATACTTGCACTTTAGCAGAGGATTCTCTGCTTGGAGCTTCCTGTGCTCTATCCTCCATTTTTCTTCTCCTCCCCTAATCCCAAAGGCACCAACACTGCCCATGCCCTAACTCTGGGCCTCTCCCATCCACCTTCCCTTCCTTCCTTTTTGCTTTCATGCAGACTAAATTTAGGGTTCCCCTACCAACTCTCTTTGCCAACATCCTCCAGTCTCTGCCCTCTTATGTTTTTGTTGCTGTGTTGCATCCTTAACTCTGTGCTCATGAAACTATCTCTGGGTCCCCCAAGACTTCTGGTAAAATCCACCCCACTGTGCAGATGCTGCAAGAACTCTCCTGGTCCTCAACCCAGGCACTGCCAAGAAAGCCTTCTGCTCCCCCGTCAACTTTGTTTCCCATAGTAGTTATTTAAAATCTTTCTGAAGCTTCTGAAAGTTCCACCCACCACTTCCCACTCCTTCCCTCCAGATAATCTACCTTCCACTTCTTCCTGACTTCACACCTACTGGCTTCTCACTGCCATTCCAGTTCCCACCCTCTCAGACTCTTCTTTCATAAGCCCCAGAAGCTCAGAGCTTCCTGTGAGGACGCCCACCCTCCTGGCTGGACTCTCCTCCCCACCCTGGAGCTTCCCTTCAGCTCAAGCTTCTTCCAGTTTGCAGCCACCCCAAACACAACCTCTCTCCTCTCTTTCACAATCAAACTTGGTGGAAATACTACCCCAGCTGGACTTCCCCCCCCCCCCCAACACAGAAGCTGTGTTTACAGAGGCCTCAAAGCATCTTAGTCAAGTTAAACCCTGCAGCTGTTTCTCAGGACACTCCCACTACTGTGACTCCGAGTCCTGAATCCTGAGCTCCTGCCTCGACCTCCTTCTTCTCATTGTGATCCCCAGGCTATTGTCAATCATCTTAGGACATTCTTAGGCCCTTTTCCTGAAGCTCTTTTCATCTCCCGCCTCCTGGACTTCTTCCCTTTGCCCCTGTATGGGCTTCCTGGGTGTTGTGTAACCATCTCAGACCAGGCAGGATCATTGTTGACTGGAGCAGACGTAAAGAGAATTTTGGAGCCCTTGGGGCCGCCAACATGCCCTTAGTGCTGACTCATGGGACCAGACGCACAAGCGGACCAACAGGCAGAGAAGCAACAACTGAGTCAAATTAAACCCATTCTCCATGAACCTTCCCTTTCATCCGCACTTCTCTGCCAGGTATCTATAGTTACACATGCACATGTCCTGTGTTCGCTGGCTTCTTGGCCCAGGTGTCCAGAATCAGAGGTGCGGACAACCAGTACCCCCCTCCCAAGCACTTTGTGCATTTACACAATGTCACCTGTGGGTAATACAACCTGGGGGGAAAGCAAGGAGGCAGGTGGTGGCTGTAGAGGCTGGCGGTGGGAGGAAAAGGAGCCTGAGTAATTTGTTTTCCCTACTTGGGGGGCATTTCTCATAGCCCCACTATGGAGCATTTTTGAGTCTCCAGCACTGATGGTTTACATGACATTTTAGATGCAACCATCCACTACTAACCAGATACTGTTGTTACTCAGAAATCACATTTCAATCCAAGTCTTTGAAAAATAAGACTCACCAGAGTTGACCCAGGATATCTGTCTCCTTATGTGTCCCCAGACTTGGCGGGCATGGTGGGTTGAGTAGAACTCTCCCGGACAGGTCCGTGCAGACCTCGACTGTGACCTTACTTAGAAAAAGGCATTTCTCTAAAGCACATGATTAAGTGAAAGATCTTGAGGTCATCCTGGCCTAGGGTACATAGACCCTAAACCCAAAGTCCAGTACTTGTTGAAGAGGAGAGAAAGCCTCAGGGAGATGGAGACAATAGTGGAAGTGACACCATAATAAGACAAGGTCACCCATGGGTGACTGGCAGACACCCAAAGCAAGGGAAATCTGGAATGATTTCTTCATTCAGTCTTCAGAGGGATCCTGTCCTGATATCACCTGGAAGCAGCCTCCAACACTGAGTGCAGAGATGTCAGTGTTGGGAAGCCGCTATCTGTGTGGTGTAGGTTAAATTTGCATCTGGTTCTGAGTTTCCCATCAGGACCCTGATTCAGGACTGTCCACCACAGTTGCCTCGATGGGAATAGGGGGGATTGCTGGGGCACAGCCTCAGGAGGTGGTTCATGTTCAGGGTTGGTACTAACCGGAGGTCCAGCTGCCTCTCTTTATGAAAACGAATTTTTGAGCAAAAATAAGGCCTCAACTTGGCGACTTGCTAAGTGTTCTCTGCAGGAGGAGTGTCCGGTCTAGGGCAGGCTGTCCTGTCTTCTGTGCGGGAGCTAGTGTGGGGGCTGAGCTCCCTCCCTGGGGGCCAAAGCCCTTCAGGACTAGATGCTGTTTTGAACTCCAAAACATCAGCCTCACCTCCCACTCACCTCTCCTCCACCCTCCAAGCATGGAGAAGATAATCCATCTGTTTCCCAGTGCTGGCTTTTCTGTGTTGCTGTCACTGAATCCCAGCAAGTCCTCCTGGTTTCATTGCCCTTGACCAACCCGAAGGGCAGGCTCCCCCTTCTCTTGGGTCCCCTGTCCTCTGTCCTGGGCCTTTGACTTGGAGCCTTGGCATCATCTGTCCTTGCTGGAATGTGATGCTGAGGGGGAGGGGGAGGAGGGAGGTTGTCTTCCGGTTTGGATCTCTCCCCAACAACCACACTAGATCACCAGTAAAAATACTGTGAAGGACTCAGAGACTCCCAGAACCAGAGGGAAGTTCAAGAACATCTGTTAAACCCTTTCATTGCCTGTTTGAGGAAAAATATACCTCAGGCTCAGAGACTCTGAATGACTGAAGTCTGCACAGCTGGTTGGCAACAGATCCAGACCATCAGTCAAAGCCTTGACTTCTAGCCTTGCCTTAAGAACTGGCTCTCAAGTCAGCTCCTGAATTGGACTTTGCAAAATCTGTGTTCCCTTCTTGACCCTCTCATGTTTTGGGAGCTCCTCTCAGCAGCACGCAGCCTGCATACTTCCGGGGGTTTCTGCCAAGAACAAATCCCCCACCACCAGGGGCTGGATTGGGTGCCCTGCTCATTCCCAGCCATGGCCGTGGGCAATAGCTCAGCAGGGGGCAGTGGGCCCACCAGTCCTTGTTCAGGGGCACATGGCCTCCACTTTCAGTGCTGTACCCCGGAAGGGCAGCCCGACAGTGACTGTGACCAGTGAAGAGTCTAGGAGGCAGAAGTGCCCAGCAGACATGCAACACCAGCCTCAGCAGGAACACTCCCAGGGTCCCAGGGTCTGGGGCTCAACCGCTGCTCAGACGAGCTGCCTCAGTCCAGGCAAGTGTGGGTGGGAGCAGGGGTAATGCACACAATTTGGAGGGTGGGTGCTACAAACAGTAAGTGAAAACAACTGAGAAGGAGAACTGGATTTGCAACCCATGCTGCTTCCTACACACATTTTGCCTCTAGACTCTGGCTACACGGCTTCTTGGTTTTCAGGCTTCAATGAGACTAGCCACTCCTGCGAAATGGAGTGACTCCAGCCTAAGTCACGTGCACTGTGGGGTTTTCCACCAATTTCATCAGAGAGAACCAGTAAACAAAACAAGAGGGTGGCAAGCTCTTCAAATAGCCTCTCCTGTTCCCTGTGAAAACACAGGCTGACATGCACCTACATGGCATCTGGAGGATTCTGTCCTGGCGTTATCTAAGGGATAGATGGGGTCCCACGGAGGAAACTTGTTTGTCTTTGGTGGATATTGCTGCCAGGTGAGGCTCCTTCTGGAGTAGCTTCATCCTGTGCCTCCTTTCCATCTTCCTGGCCTCGGTCCTAAGCCAGGCTTCACTCTCTTGCTGCAAAATTGTGGTCTCTCAAATCCCACTGGCCACAAGTGAACCCTAGAAGCTCAATGGCTACAGTCACTGTCCAGACCTGCAGGACTGCCTGCTATCTAGTCTCTGACAACCAGTCACAGTTCTGGAATAAAGCAGTGCCTCCCACCATCCCCAACTCTCCACCAGTGCATCCAGATCAAGTCCCTCCTCCAGGCAGTCCTCCTGGTTTTCTTGGCTCTCTGCCTTCCCTTCTCAGCTGCCTCTGCATTCTGCTGAACATGAAAGTCTCAGCTAGTGAGAACTTCAGCTCCCAAGCTCCAGGCTGGCTGTTCCGCTCCTCATCTTTGCCACCCTGTCTTTATCTGGAGGCCTGTCCTCAACGACTTCCCCTCCTCTGCTCTGCTCACAAGGCACCTCCTCTAGGCCTCTCTCCTGAGCTTCTGGGTCCTCATAAGTTGACCAGTTGCCTCTGCAGGACCCCACCAACCTTGCATGGCTGGGGGTTCTGATGGGCCAGACAGCTCCGCCTTGCGGGAGGCCTGGCAGCGAAAGGTTCAGGCACTTCTCTGGAATTTATCAGAGCGTGAGAAGGCATCTCGGATGAGCCTGGCCGCTCCCTCCGCTCCTTATGTCCTGCTGCCTCTGTCTCGTGTGGAGACAGCTGCAGGGCCCACAGGCCAAAGCCCTGGGTCACAGAAACAACTGTCTTGTGTTCTCTCCAAAAATGAAGATTGCAACATCCTCGTGGCCTTGAGTTCAGGGCAGTGGAGGAGGTTGCCCGGGGTAATGACAGGGCGGGTGAGTAGGGGGGGGGGGCTCTGGTGACTGGGGCTATGGGGACCATGGGACAGAAGTGAGCAATGAGGGAGAGCCTCAGGCCCAGCCCCCACTGCCACTACCCACCAGGCACTCAGAGGGAGCCTGCTTCCTAAATCTCTTCCCACGTCTCACTTTCCCCTGTATCCGGTTATGTGTCAGTCCCTTTCCATCCCCTGGGAGCCAGCACCCCAGAACATATTTACCAAACATCAACTTCAGCTATTTTTTTGCACGTCATGCAGCTTCAAGGGCATGCAAACGACCTTCTGGAAGGCACAGTGCCTTTGAGAGCGGCGCCACCTGCTGGCCACAGGGAGTTAAATCTTCACTCTTGGTCTCCAAGCAGATTATGCTGCCAGTACCCATCCTCAGGCTTCCAGGCTGTCCCTGCAAGATCTGGGCAGTGGTGATTGGGCTGTGTGTGGCTAGGGTGCCTCCCCTTCAAGATCTCCCCAAATAGGAACAGTGCTTTCCCACCACCGTCCAAATATGTGTGCTTTCTGCTTGTTGGCAGACTCTGACATGGATGCTGCCGGGAAAGTGACCTTGAGGAGTGTGGCTCCTGGTTGGAAAAAAAAATGGTGGCGTTGACTTGACTGGTGTTGATTTTATGATGCGCCTCTCAGCAAACTGAGGAGGAAAGACAGGTGTCTTTATTTCCCAGCCAGCTGAGTTAGTCTTCGGCATCTGAGCCAGGAGCAGGTGTCAGATTGAGGGATCAGACTCACGCTACTTGCTACTGAAGTCCAAATCCTTCTGGTTGTGTTCATGGTTTTGTTTGAATCTTAAGCACACAGCCTCATGCCCAGGAAGCAGCTGGCTTCGTCTGCAGATGTGTCACCCTGAGCCATCATGCAGGTGTTGATCCCACCTGAGGTTGGCTCTACTGATGATGCTGGTCCCCAGGGTCACTGAAACAGGAACAGAGGTCCACATTTCACTTAGTCTTTAGTTGGAATAACATTGTTATAATGAGTTTCATATGCGCATTAGTCAGGCTCAGCCACATTGAATTTTTAAGTGAAAACAAAACATGTAGAAAACAAGCAAAGTAAAAAAGCACAAGGTTTGACAGGTAAAGCTGTGCCCACCAGTCTGCTAGGTGCTTTGAGAGCCCATTACTCTCTTGGTGATAGAGGCAATCAGAGTCCAGTCATAGGTCTTCATGGAGCTGGTTTTATTTAAAGTTTTTATTTTTAATTTCTTACATCATTGAAGTTCTCATAATTCTCCTGCCACCATAGCACCCTTGAAACATCACCATATTCCCTTGTGTTCTTCTGTTTTAACCCTCCCTACCCCCTTGCTGTGCCCTCATGTCCATGGTCCTGGTTTTAAATGGTGTGTCCTGGTTTTCAAAGTGCCAGCAAAATAGTCAGGCCTCAACCTTCAGTATGCCCTCTGGGGCTTAGATTGCTCATACCAGCTGCCGGCTCCTTTACAGTCTCCCTCCCTCTAAGCCCTTTCTCCTCCCAGGATCCAAGTGAAAGCCCAGATCCTCACAAAATGGTCCTGTGAGGTCTAACTTTGGGAGAAGTCTCTAAATTCCTGCCTCTCACACCTTGCTCACTCCACCCCCACCCTTATGCTGACATGAAATGGACATGAACCTCTGAGAAGATGCTGGCTCCTGGCCTTTTTTTTTTTGAGACTAGGACTTGCTATTTTTGCCTGTGGAACCGCAGGCTCTCATTGCCCGGGGTACCACAGACTCAAGCAATCCCCAGCCTCAGCTTCCCAGGTAGCTGGGATTACAGGCGCACACCACCACGCCCAGCTATCTTTTTTGGAACTAGGTCTCGCTACGGGCCCCAGGCGGGACTCGAACCGCGATCCCTAGCCCCGGCTGCTTCATAGGCTGAAGCTTACAGGCACGAGCCTCCGTACCCGGCCTTCTTTCTCCTTTTTCTGAGCCCTTTTTTCCGTTTTCCTCCTCATCCCTTTTTGTGGCCTTGATTCTTTTAGTTCCTAAATAGCTGATGATATTTCTCAAACAAAATGGAAGTGAGTTCCTTCGGTGCAGTAATTGCACATACCTGTTCTGCTGAGTGCAAAGCAAATGGCATTGGGATAGTTCTGAGGGCCTTGAGTGCTGAGAGCTTGTTAAAAATAGTTCCTAAACACTCAGTGACCGAATTCACATTTTTATTTCAAGAACTTCCTGGTAGGATGGTGATCTCTACCAGACTGGTTGAAAGGTTTAGCCTGGATGGGGACATGTAAATATATCTGGTCCATTAGTAACTATTAAACTAAGTATGAGTAAACTAGTCTTGGTTAGAACTCACTAAAATTGTAGGTTTATCATTTTCCCAGAAAATTATTCACAAATGTTACCAGGAATTCTAATTTCTATCCAGAAGTTTGTAATAACATCATAAAAAGCCTTCCGTCCCAGACCAGATTTAGTATGACCTTTCCTGCTCGGTGCTTTGAAGAGTTTCTGGTGAAGCTGTGATCTTCACCTAATGATATTGGGTCGAAAAGCAGCAGAAGCCTCCAACCCACAAGCCAGAGGTCTGCATCACTGGTGCATAGCAGTTGCCAGACAAAACCAGTTTCAACAACAGGATTAATTAAAAGGGAAATTTACCAGGAAAATGAAAAGTCCTCAATGCCACAAGTGGCCAGTTTTCTTACCCCAGTCACCATTTCCAGTCCCAAAGATCCCAAAACACATGTCCAAGATGGTGCCCCTTTGCCCCTCCCAAACTGAGGCAGGCACCCTGCAAATGTTCAGTCCTTCTCTGGCATCTTCTCTTTAAAGGCTTCTTCTCCAGTGTTCGTGCTGCTCTGCTTTCCCAAGGCTCTTCAAATTTCTTCCACAATTGCTGATGCTCACATCAGCTTTCCAAATCCCTGGCCATCTCCAGGTGCCAGCTCACTATGCCACCTTGCTGTGGTGCCATACTCTCCACATTGGCTGATCTTCTGCTGGTCATTCTCCCACCATGTAGCTCCTTGCCCCCTCCAGCTCACTTTTCCAGTGATTTCCCCTGGCCAGGTCACAGAGGCCTGTTCTCTCAGTCCACCATTCTCATCTCTCTTCCTTCCTTTCCTCTTTTTTCTTCTTCTCTCCTTGTTCCTCCCTTATTATATGCCCTCTCTTCCTGCTGTCCATTTTCTCTCCCAGTTATTTCAGACTCTGCCCACCAGGGTATTTTGGGACCAATACAATTTTTAACTGCGTCACTACCCTGTACCTGTACCATGATAAAAGCCCCTAGATTGAAGGGTCAGCGTTCATTCTGAATTGGCTAGTCATTTGTCCACGATTGGAAGAAGGAAGTGACCTGGGGCTCAAGGATGTCCCCTTGACGTGTGTACCTCAGGCCAGCAGGGAGGCGACCCTCTTGTCAGAATCTGATACTGGATGACTCACCATTGTGCAAGCACGCCTGGGGCAGGTTCACTGTCTCCAACTCGGGTAGATGGGTATAGACCAGGAACCCTAACTGGGTTCTACAGGCTGTGCTCTCAAGGCACAAGACACACAGCCCACCAGGCAGCTGCACAGCAAGGAGACAGGCTAGGCAGGCAGACAAGGTTAGGCAGGAGGGGAAGAGGAGGAAGACAAGCAATTGAGCCACCCAACCCCCCATAAATCCCTGCTCTTCTTCTGGGCTCTCTCTTTGGCATTCTTCCTGCCTCTTCTGTAGTTGTGCCATTTGTTATAGTTGCTGCCATCACATGTTAGCCCTTCCTCTGTGCTCAGGTGAGCACACTGACATGTGTGCACGCCACTCTCTTTGGACCCAGGTGTCCACCATGATGGAAGCTCATGCTCTGTGCCTATGCTCCCAAGTGCCTTCTGCAGGAACACTGTCAAGGCCATGAGTGGGAGCCACAAGGCAAGTAAAGGGCCTGGTTACCTCATTTATCTTACACTGATGTGGCTCTAAGAGATCTGTTAAGTCTCTTGGGGGATAGTAGAAACTGGAGGTCTGTCTCAGACCCTGGATATCTTTTCCTATGCTTTCTATTTATAAGATGTTTTATTAATAACATTTAGAAATCTCTAATTATCATTAAAGGGAGAAAATTTACTATCTGCCTGACAATATCTACAACATGAGATGTTTTTCTTCACACCTAAAAAATGTTAAGTCAAAAAAATTCTAGCGTAAGGTAGAATGTCAAGGCCCTTTGTTTGTGTTTTATGCCTTTGCTTCTCACATGGTAAATACAGCCCTGCCTGTATTTGAAATATTTTTATATTAACCTTTTCCGAAAATGGCTGTTTAATTGACTTAAATAGAAATATTTACATCAAAAGCCTTCTTTGTAAAGTCAAACTTATTATAGTGCTTATTTTTCTTTGTTATATTGAAAGACCAAATAGTAAATAGACTTTAAAAAATTTAATAGACAAAATGGTACAATAGAAAGGATAACCACCTCCTCCCACCCCATACTCTTCCAGGTAAAATGATAAAGGTACTAAGATGAGTGCTTTCCAACCATCCCAATCCATATAGGTTCACCAAGTAGGTTCTAGCAGCTTAAAAGAGAATTTCAGGGTCCTTGCATCATCACCACAGGATTCTTAGCAGTGAACACAGGGAAAACCAGCCAGCCAGGAAATAACAACTTGAGTTCCTCTCCTCAGGGTGAAGCATCCAGTACAGCCTCCCAAGTCCAGGTGTACTTACTTATGTATGCACATATGCTTTGGACTCTATAATAATGGAGGGGGTCACAATACCACAGAAGTTGGTCATAGAGGCTAGTGGGTGGTAGAAGGTGTGAAAACCCCTGATAATTCATTTATCCTACAGTGAGTAAGCAGCTCACATCCACTCAGCAGAGGCCCCAAGGGCTGATAGCAGAGGCAGTACCTCCCTTTCTGAAGATGATGAACCGAAGTCTGCCAGGCTAGGAAGGTACCTAGTTCCCTGCAAAGAATGGACATGGTGCCCTGCCCTAACTCCCACCCCCATGACCACAGTGAAGGAAGAGCTCTTCCCTCCCTCTGGTGAGTGAGGTCTGGCATCCAGGTCTGCTTCCTTTACCTTCCCTGATGTCTGAGGGTCAGCGGGCTGGGTCTGAAAGTTGTTTGAGACATTTAGTAGTGACGCCTGAGCTCAGCCTGAGCAGCAGCACCAGAGAGCAAGGGCAGCCCTGGGAAAAGTCAACTGGGTAGACAGAGGGATTTCCTGGGAGGAAGAAAGGGATGGAAAGGTGAGGGGAGCCCTGTTCCGTAAGCGACACAGGCCTCACCACTGGCCACCATGCTCAGCCTCAGGCCAGCACTGCCCTCTGCATCCATAAGGCTGTGTGCATGGAGAGAGAAGAATGGCCTGTGGGCGACCCGGCGGAGGTGTGGTGGTACCCAGCAGCCCAGGAGGCTGAAGCTGTCCCCCTCGTTATATACAGGGTAATCCAAACTGACCTCCCTAAAAATGGTAGTTCACATCCACATATCTTCCTCCCATCTGCTAGTGAACATCGCTTATTTGGGGGCAGTGTGGCCACAGAAAGCCCCTTGCTCCAACTCAACTCGCTGTGATTTCTCACTTGGAAAAGTGCCGGCACCCTTTTGCTGCTGTCCCCGCACACCCCACCCCCAGCTCTGCCCCCTCATAGTAGCTGGAACAAACTCCCGAATGTTCGGTGATGACCCACCTCATCTCAACATCTTCTAGTGCATGGCTGCCTCACTGAGGTAAAGCCAAGACACTGAGGTCCAAGCACTATGCTGAGCGTCCTTGCTGCTGTTTGTCGACCACGCGTGTAGCGCCACCTGCCTTGCCAAAGAGCTGGTTCCCTCCTCTCCTCCTACCTCAGCGCTCACTACCTTCTAACAAGCCATACTCTTCTCACTGAGGAAGCTCACCGAGTCTTCTCTGATTACATGAGGAACTATTTTTGCCACCTTTAACTCACGAAAACATTCCACCACCTGCTCCCAACATGCTGGGCACATGACAGGAGCCCAACAATGTGGAGGTAGATAAATTATAAAGGGTGGATTAAAGAAATGACTGTATCTCATATAAAGTGGCTAATACAGCACCTCAGTTAAATGCATACTATTTATTTATTGGCGCCGGTTCCAGACCCCTGGGAGGGACCCCCTCGCCGCACGCCACCTCCGCCACCCCTGGGAGCCAAGCCCCGCCTCCAGGCTGCTCCAGAAACCCGCCCACCTTGCCTACACCCAGGTTAGCTAGCTGCTGAAGGTCATTGGTGCCGGCGCAACATACTAAACCAAACTAAAATACAGATCTACTTTCAACCTGGATACACTCCCACCAACATGCCAACCAACACAAGATCCATGGTTTCTCAATATGTAGAACAGGTTCGAAAGCAAAACACAGTAAGGAGAAAAACTTTAAACATACTAGCAAGCCCTACAGGAAGTAATCCATCACCAACAAAGAAAGGACAATCTCCAGAAAACACCAAAGAAATGATTTGCATCTCAGAAAAAGATTCCTCTACTAACATGTCAAATGCACTCCAGCAATTAAGAGAAGAATTAGAAAAAAAGGACAACAGTATGATAGAAGCAATTAATGCACTAAAGGAGGAAATAGAAACATATAAAAAAGAAAGCATCAATATGCATACCCTAATCAATGAACTAAAGAATGAAAATGAATCCCTAAAATTGAAATTGAAAGAGACTCAAGATTTAAAGGTTGCAATAGATGAGCTCAAAAACGCACAGAAAAACCATGGCAGTAGAATAGATGAAATAGAGGAAAGAATCAGCACACTTGAGGATACAGAAATAGAGAGGACAAAGAAAGAAAAAGAGAGAGAGAAACAAAGTAGGAGGACTGAAGACAAGCTCAGAGATATGTCAGATTCCTTAAGGAAAAGAAACATAAGAGTAATAGGAATCCCAGAAGGAGAGGAGAGACTTATGGGAACTGAAAGACTGTTCAAAACAATAATAGAGGAGAACTTCCCAAATCTGAAGAAAGAAATAAATATAGACATACAGGAAGCCAAAAGGACACCAAACTACTTTAATGAAAGAAAAGCCACAGCAAGACACATCATCGTAAAACTTTCTAGAACCCAAGATAAGGAAAAAATAATGAGAATGGCTAGAGAAAA
>PVHY01032475.1:0-11848 GCA_004024945.1 Uropsilus gracilis
CCAGTGACGCGCCTGCCCGGAGCACCGAAGGCCCCGCCCCGGCGTCTCGGAGCTGTGGGTGGTGGCGGCGTCCGGCCGCAAACATGGGCCTCGCCGGCACCGCCTCTGGGCAGCCGGTGGCGACCATCACGCCTGGCCGGCGCTGTCCCGCTCTGCCGACGGGCACCCTGAGACGCCTCTGGGTGAGACAGTCGGTCTCCTGCTGCTACAGTAAACCCCTTGATTGTTCCTGGAGCGCTGCGGCTCCATCACGGCCCGAGGCTTGCGGGGCGCTGGCCGCCGGCGTGTGGGCCATCTGCGCCGTCAGCACGTCCGTCAGCACCGGGCCCATGGCGCATCTGACCTTCTGCGGCCCCGGCCTGGGCACGCACTTCTGCGAGGTCGCCGCTGCGGCTGCTCTCCTGCAGCCCCTCGCTGGCCACAGCGCCATGACGGGCCCGGCCGACGCCTTCTTCCGGGCCTCAACGTCCCGCTCGCGCTGGCGTCCTGCGGCCGCACGGTCGCCTCCATCCTGCGCATCCGCTCGGCGGAGGGCGGGCGGCGGGCCGTGTCCCCCTGCTCCTCCCACCCCGTCCTGGTCTACTCGGCCGTGTTCCGTGCCTACATCAGCCCGGCCGCCGGCTGTGATCCGGAGAGGAGTGCTGTACCCGGCGGGCGCCGAGCCCCGCCCTGAGCCCCGCCGTCTCCTCCCTGCGGAACACCGAGGTGGAGCGGCCCTGAGGCGGCTCCTGGGCCTGGGCGGACACTAGGGGCTGGAGGAGTCCAGCTTCCGGCTGGGACCCCGCCCCTCCCTACCCCCGGAGACCAGCCTGCTGGACTGTGGCCGGCCGGCCCCCGCAGCGCCGTGGGCCCGTGGGTGGGCTGGCCCTGGAGGTGAACCCGGTGCCCCCGGACCCCCTGGAAGCAGCAGGGGGCCGGGAGCTCCAGTGAGTAGTGCTCTTGCGCCCAGGACCTGAGCGGCCCCCCCCCGCCGCCCCGTGAACGCACTACAGGCCTCTCCACCCGCCCTGCCTGGCGCCTGGACCCCCTGGCCCTGGCCGCGCTGAGCCCCTCGGGCTTCTGTGCACCCCCCGGCCTGCCCCCTCGGGATGCGCTGCCCCCTCGGCCCAGCGGCCGCCTTGCTCCGCAGCTTGGTCTTCCCGTGAGCAGCGCGGCCGGCCCTGGGCCCTGCGGCCTGCGGCCTCGTGCTGCAGCCGGTGCCGGGACAGTGGCCTCCTGTCACCGGGGCGCATGGAGTGTCCCTCTGCCCGGCTCGCCTCGTGCACGTCATGGTGTTTGCATCCTCTTCTCGCCCCAGCTTCTCCGCGGGGACCAGCGCTGCCCCGTCCCCGCCCCTCTCGGGCTTCCAGGCGTGTGGGCTGGGCGGGTGGTGCTGTGGGCGGGTTGGGCCAGGAGCGAGTGGCGGCCTCTGGGGCCACGGGGGCTGGATGACTGCCTGGCGGGCGCCGTGACTCCACGCAGCCGCCCTCGTCAGCCCTCTCTGCTGTCAGCACGAGGGGCGGCATCCCGGAGGGGGGCGGGTTTGGGCTCGGCGTGGGAGCTGGAGCTGGAGCTGGAGCCGTTGGTGCGGTGTCACCAGGCAGCGTGGGAGGACACAAGGTTCCTGCAGAAGGTGCGGGGCGTCTCTGGGGTTCCTGTCCGGTGGGGGTGAGCGGATCCTCAGCGGGGCTGGTGGCGAGGACACGAGCTGCAGGGGGGACCTGGGGTGAGGGTTGGGTCCTGTGCTGACTGTCCGGCACGTCCCTTTGTATGAAGCAGGCGGTTCTCCCGCCTAACGGCGTCTGCTGAGGGTTGTCTTCAGCTCCGTGGGGGGTGCTGACACTGGAACAGAGCCTCGGTGGCCAGGTGGCGGGCAGTGGAAGGGGGTTCTCTGCTGTGGGGGCTCTGACGATGGCTTCCTGGAGCCCAGCAGATCGTGGGGCTTGAGACCAGGGGCTGCACCGCATTCCCTTTTGTACATGGTGCTGGGATGAAGGGATGGACCAAGCCAGCGGGAGCTGTGAGCTGATCGGTGCTGAATGGCCCAGTCAGCCACGGGCTGAAAAGCCGCATCAACCGTCCTCGTAGGTGGGGCTCCTTGGAGGACCATGTACGCCAGCACTGGTGGGCGCTGAGGGAGAGTGTCCCGCCCCCCCACGAGAGAAGGAGGACCAGCAGCGGACCTCCGGTTTGAAAGGAAGAGAAGCTGAAGGCCTTTGTCAAAGTCTGGGCCTCTGGTCCTGTCTGAGGTCACCTGGCAGGGGCACCGGCCTGGTGTCCCAAAGAGCTGTCTCAAGGGGTGTGTCCTGACCATCGCAGACCAGACTGCAGTTACCGCTCGGCATCCCTGGCACCTCCCCGTGGCCCGTGGTGACCCTCACTCCTCGTCATTGCTGTCCAGCTCTGTTGACAGCTGACCGCACCCTGCCTGAGCCTGTGGGCCTTGAGCGGACACCCTCTGCGTGAGACAACCAGCCCCACGTATGTAGCGTCAGCTCTGTACGTCTAAAGTCGCTCCCCCAGTCGTTCCTGGAGCCTGACGGCTCCTGCGGTTAGCAGCAGTGAGAGCCCACAGGCGGGGACCGGTCCTCCTCGGGCCTGTGCCTCGGCCTGTCGTAACAGCCACACAGGGCAGCCTGGCCCCGGCGGCCCTGCTCGAGTCAGGACTGTGCTCCCATGTCCGCTGTGGCTGGACTGCCTCCCGCGGTGGCTGCCTCCAGCTGCGCGGCCCTCGTCTGCCTCCGGTCCCTGCGCTGCAGGTTTCCTCGGTGCCCCTTGTACCCACCGACGTCTTTGCTGCGACCCCCCGCTCTTACCCGGGCTGGCCGCCGCTCCCTCCGGACCTGACCGACTAAGTGTTTCCCAGGAGGCTGAAAGCGCAGCGTCTCTGGGGGTCTCTGTTTCTTTCACAGAAGCCGGCTGGGGTGGAGACTGCGTGGGTAGATGGGGGCCTCCAGCCCCCCCCCCCGCCCCTGGCCTGCCTGCCTGCAGCATGTGGGCCCTCAAGGCGCCTCCCTCATGGACTCACACGGCCTTTGTGGGATGGAGGCTCTGGGCAGGGCCAGAGAGGGGTGGACCCCGTGGGCTGCCCTCCTAGTGAGCCTGCGGGTGACTGGTTCGCGCACCCACACCTCCCACTACAGGACCCTGGGCCTTGGGCTGGACGGAGACGGGAGCCCAGAGCGGTGTCCAGCTGCATGCTCTCCTTGAGGCGGGGGCGGCTCGTCATCAGGCATCGCCACCCTGGACGACCCGTCGCCTCCGCCCTGCTCTCCAGCAGGCTTGGTGGGCAGCATTGGTGGCCTTCAGTGGCCGTCTGGTGAGGGTCCGCCCACAGGTGGAGCCCCTGGGTCCTCGCAGGGGTGGGTGGGCTTCACCGCGCCGAACAGGAGCCGCTGCCAGCCCTGGGGAGACCCGAGTCCCCAGAGAGCCGCGTTCTCCTGGCGAGACTGATGTCAAAACAAGGAGGGACTTCTGTGGATGAACGGGACAAGAGGAGACAGACGAGCGTGAAATCATCCTGCAGGACGAAGACAGAACCACCCCAAGTCTGGATACACTGAGACCCGCGTGACACAACGCCGGAGCCCACCCCTGAGCCCACCCCTGAGCCCAACGGGACGCTTGGAGGGGAAGCCTTGAGAAGCAGCCTCTCGGAACTGGGTGCGTCTGGTACCAGAAGCAAGGATGGGAAAAGCCGAGTGCTGGCGTCCTGAGCCTGCCTTCGCACACAGCCCTCTTCTGTTTCCTCTGTCCACCCGAAGGCCGCCCGCTGCGTCCACCCCGGGCCGGGCTCGGCAGGGCTGTTTCGGTCGCAGGTCAGCGGCCCAACAGAGACGTCCGCTTTGGGGGTCAGAGTTTTGGAGACAAAGCTGGATCTGAGTCGGGAGCAGGATCCTCGCTCTTCGACGGGGCAGCAGCCCGGATCAGCTCCTTCGGAGGACAGCCTGGCGCCGCCCACGGAGTCTCCTTTGCGCGCCGCCGCCGCCGGCCTTAGCCGTCGCCCGGGTTAGCGAGCTCGTCGCCCGGGTTAGCGAGCTGAAGCAAGACACGCTCAAGCAAGGAAGCCGCACGCAGGGCCTTGAAGCGCTTTGCTCGTGTCACCGAGAACGGAAGGCGCCAGGCTGCCGTTGGCCGTTGAGCAGGGAGCTGAGCGACGCTGTGTGACGCACCGCCAGCGGCAGCCGCAGCCGCAGCGGCGCGGCCAGGGTGCGTGCAGGGCAGGGACGGACCTAAGGGCCATCTCCAAGTGAGGAGGCCGGGAGACTCTCCGGCCGGGGCCCCACTCATGACGGCCTGGGGTGGGGAGGGGACCCGTGGGGACGGGAAGGGCAGGCCGCAGGGCGGCCCCCGAGAGCTTTCGGGCGGTCCGAGCTGTTCGGAGTGATGGCGGGCGGGGCGTTCAGGCTGCGTCTCCGGCCCCCATGTCCGCCGCTCGGACAGCGAGCCTTACGCTGGGCGAGTCTCCGGTCAGCTCCCGGCCGCCACCAGGGGGCGCGCGGGCTCCCGCCCTTGGCTGGGCGCTGGCCGCGCCTCCCCCCTCCCCGCCCCGGCCGCGCCCCGACGGCAGGCGCACGGCCTTGGCAGCCCCAGACTCGCACGGGGCCAGTGTCCGTTGGCATCGCCGAGCCGGGCACGGCCGAGCCCCGTCGTGGAGGGCGTGCGCTTGGCTGGGACTTCTGAGAGGCGGCCGGAGCAAGGGTCAGCCTTTGAAACGGTGGCCAGCAGCTGCGGATGATAAGCCTGCGGCCAGAGCCAGAGGGAGCGGGCGGCATTGGTTGGCAGGTCACCCTCCTTCCCCGGGAGGCTCCATAAGAGCGGCCCTCGGGAGCGCCCCACAAGTGCCGAGACCGGAAGGCGCCATGGCCGCCCTGGGCATCACGGTCGCCCTGCTGGTGTGGATGGCCACTCTGCTGCTGGTGTCCATCTGGAGGCACATCTACAGCAGCTGGAAGCTGCCCCCCGGCCCCTTCCCGGTGCCCTTCCTCGGGAACGTCTTCCAGTTAGACCTCAAGGATATCCCCAAGTCCTTCGCCAAGGTAAGAGGCAGCGTGCGGGCTCCGGGGACTGGACCGGGCTGTGGACGTGATCGCTGCGCCTGCTTTGGGCACCTGCCCCGGGGTCGCACGCTGGCCCAGCAGGGTCGGGGAGGGGGGTGCGCCCGCCGGGGAGTCACGGGGTGGAGTGGGGTGGCCTCGGGGGCTGCCTCGGGCCGGCCGTGCGGGGGGCCGGGTCTGCGGGCGCCCGCAGCGAGGAGGGTGCGGGGCTCGGGCCACCAAGGGCCGGGCGGCGGAAGCGCTGCGGAAGTCGGGGGCCCCGGGGCCCCTCCGCGTCCCGCAGGCCAACGACGGCTTCGGGGCGGCCTCGCGCCGGGCCCGGCGTCCTCACCCGCTCGCCCCCGCAGCTGGCGGCGCGCTACGGGCCGGTGTTCACGGTGCACCTGGGCGGCCGCCGCATCGTGGTCCTGCACGGCTACGCGGCGGTGCGCGAGGTGCTGCTCAAGTACCGGGCCGAGTTCTCGGGCCGCGGGGAGATCCCCGCCTTCCAGGCGCACAAGGACAGAGGTGAGTGGCCGCGGCGCGGCGGGCCAGGGCTGGGCGCTGCCCGTGCCAGGGGGCGCGGGGGGGGGCGGGGCAGGCGCCCTCGGTGCCTCGGAGGCACGCGAGTGAGGCTGGGGGCTGCGGCCCCGAGGACCGCCCGCCTGACCGCCGGGCAGGACGGCCGCGGAGAAGCTCGTGGGCGGCCGGGCCTCCGGCTCCCGGCCGGTCGCGCGTTGTCGGGCTGCTGCGGGCCGTGGGCTGTCAGGTGCGCCCTTTCTGCAGCCGCCACCTCAGCAGCCCCCGGGGGTTCTGGGCTGGAGGGGGCTCCCGAGGCAGGCCCAGCTCAGAACGACCCCCTCCCCGGCCCGCAGCCTCCTTTCCTCCAGCGCCCCGTGCCCCGCTGAACCGGGTGGGCATCGCTCCTCCTGCCCAGGCCAGGGCTGGCCTCTGGGGTCCGGCTGGCCTCTGCTGGGCGCATCCTGGTGGCCCCTCTGGCCCTGGCCACCCCCGCCTGTGTCCATCCGGCTGCGGGGCCGCTCCCCCTTCCCGCCGCCCCCGGGCGCTCGCCCTTCACTCCTGCTGTCATCTCAGCGAGACCCCGAAGTAGATCGGAGCCGCACAGCGCCCTCGCGCCCCCCAAAACTCAGAGTGGTGGGGCGCTGCTGGGCGCTGCGGGGTGCTGCGGGGCAGGGCAGCAGGACGGGTCGCTTGGGGTGGGAGGACCCCCCCCCGTGCCTGGCCGCCCCGCCCGCTCGCGGCCTCCCGGGGTGCTGGCCGTGGCGCCTCAGCCGGTCCCTCCCCCGCAGGAATTATTTTCAACAACGGGCCGACCTGGAAGGACACGCGGCGTTTTGCCCTGACCACCCTCCGCGACTACGGGATGGGCAAGGAGGGCAACGAGGCGCGCATCCAGCGGGAGGCCCAGTTCCTGCTGCAGGCGCTGCGGGAGACCAAGGGTGCGTGGCCAGCCTGGCGCGCGTCACCGCGTCCTGGTCACCGCAGAGTCAGGACCACGGGCCCACGGGCGTTGGCCACCACCCAGCTCAGGGTCGCCTCGCGGGGTCGCGGGGGGGAACGTGCCGCCCTCCCGCCCCCTGAGCGGCTGCTCTCCCGCCCCCAGGCCAGCCCTTCGACCCCACCTTTCTCATCGGCCGCGCACCCTGCAACGTCATCGCCGACATCCTCTTCCGCCAGCACTTCGACTACCAGGACAAGACCAGCCTGCGGCTGATGAGCTTGTTCAACGAGAACTTCTACCTGCTCAGCACCCCCTGGCTCCAGGTGAGCTCCCTGCCTCCCCTCGCCAGCCCCACCCCGGGCGGGGGCGGGAGGGCCGGTCCGACCCGTGACCCGGTGCCCTGGCCGACCGGACACGCTCCTCCCGCGGCCCCCCCACGCCCAGAGCCTGGTGCCCGAAGATGCTGCGGCCCCAGGCCCCCTGCGTGACACAGCGTGGCCACCGGGAGGGCAGGTCTGAAGGACGGCGTGAGCCCGGTCCACAGGCCCGCGACACGGTGTATCTGTGCACATGTGTGCGCGTGCATGTATGTGTACGTGCGCGTGCATGTATGTGCACGTGCGCATGCATGTATGTGCACGTCCGCGTGCATGTATGTGTACGTGCGCGTGCATGTATGCTGCACGCACTGAGATCGCCCCTCCCCCCAGCTCTACAATTACTTCTCAAGCTACCTGCGGTACCTGCCCGGCAGCCACAGGACCGTGCTGAGGAACGTGTCAGAGATCAAAGCCTACGTGCTGGAGCGGGTGAAGGAGCACCAGCAGTCCCTCGACCCCGGCCACCCCCGGGACTTCACCGACTGCCTGCTGGTCGAGATGGAGAAGGTGCTGGGCGGGCGGAGGCCGCGCCGTGGAGAGCTCGCTGCTGCGCTCGGTCTGGGGGTCGCTCCCACACCCTGGCCTCTGATGTCCAGGCTGCCTGCGCTGGCCACGGCCGCCCAGGCCCAGCCCGCCTGGGGCCGGTCCCGCCCGTCCTGCCCACCACTCGGGGGGCTTCCCTGGGGCAGCTGGAAGCCCAGCTGGCCCTGAAGCACGGGCGCCTCCAAGCCGTGATTGTGCAACTCGATGGCCACGTTTAACCTGGGGGCAAGCGTGTGGGCATGTGCCCCAGCATGTATGTTGGCACGTGCCCTATCACGTGTGTCGGCATGTGACCTATCATGCATGTAAGCCTGCACCCCATCCTGCGCGTCAGCATGTGCCCCCATCATGCATTGGCCCTTATAGCAGCAGCCGCCTGCCAGGTCTCAGGGCACCCCCAGACCGTGGGCCCCCCGTGATTCCCTGTGGCTCTGAGGCAGCATGTGCTTCCACCCTGTTTCCTGGGCCAGCTTCCCTGAGCTGTGTGAGCAGCCCCGCCGGCCGGCCCCTCGCTCAGGTGGCCGCACGTGGCTTCCTGAAGCCCAGGGCCAGGGAGGGAGACCAGCCCCTTCGGCGTTCGACTTGCTAGCGGAGGCCCAGGGCTCACCCCGCGGCCAGGCCTGCCAGGACTAGGCGGGCCGCCCCACGTGGCCCCTGGGCTGAGCTGGAGGGGAGCGCAGCCCGCGGGGCTGGCTCTGGCCCCGGCCCCGGCCCCGGCCCCGGCCCCGACGGCACTGGGTCCCCGGAAGCGTTCTGCCGAGCTGGCCAGGTAGCCAGGTCCTCTTCTGTAGAGGCCGGCGCTGCTTCCTGCCACCCGAAGGTGCCCGTGCCATGTCTGTCTGTCACGCCTGCAGGCAGGACTCAGCGTGGGGCCCGGGCCCGCCCTGGACAGCATCGCCGTGACCGTGGCCGACCTGTTCTTCGCGGGCACCGAGACCACCAGCACCACGCTGAGATACGGGCTCCTGATCCTCATGAAGTACCCGGAGGTTGAAGGTACGGGCCGGGAAGCCGCAGCGTGGCCGGCGCGGACGGTGCCAGCAGCTGCGACTTGGAGAAGCCCTGGGGAGCGAGTGTGTCTGCGGAGGACGGCCGGGGCCTCCCACAGCTGGCTGCTCTGGCGCACGTGCCCTGCGTGCCCTGGGCTCCGGGCAGGGGCGGGTGGGCAGAGGGCAACCGAAGTCCTGCCCAGGGGACCCGCGGCTTCCGCTGAGTGGACGAGGGGTGGATGGACAGATGGGCGGCCGTGGGTGGATGGGCAGCGTCGCGTCAGGTCCCGTCATCTCCTGTCTCGGCAGAGAAACTTCATGAAGAAATTGACAGGGTGATCGGGCCAAGTCGGACCCCTGCCGTCAGGGACAGGCTGCAGATGCCCTACATGGACGCTGTGGTGCACGAGATCCAGCGCTTCATCGACCTGGTGCCCTCCAACCTGCCCCACGAGGCCACCCAGGACACGCTGTTCAGAGGCTATGTCATCCCCAAGGTCAGAGCCGGCCTGTGCGTGACCCTGGCAGGGGGTGGCAGGCCAGGGGCTGGGGGGTGGGGGCTGGGGGCGGGGCTCCAGGATAGGGGTGCTGGGTCTGGGCACCTGAGGGCCGGTCTCATGGCTGGGAGGCAGAGGCTGGGGGCTGGGGTTCTGGGAGTGGGGTGTGTTGGGGGCCGGGTGCCTGGGGGCTGAGGGCCTGGGAGGCAGGGCATCTGGGGGCTGGGGCTTCAGAGGCAAGAGGACTGGGGTCGGGGTGGGGAGCTAGGGCGCTGCTGGTGGTGGGAGCAGGGTCTAGTGCCTGGGGGCTTGGGGGCTAGGGGGGTGGGGTGGGGGGCAGGGGTCGGGTACCTGGGGACTGGGGGTCCAGGGGCAGGGTTTGGGGGCCTGCCCCAGACCAGCTCTTGTCTGGGAGGGCACTGCCAGCGGTGGTCCGGTGCCCTGCCCTGGCCGGCCCCTGTCCCACCCCTGCCCCCCGTGCCCACTGCCCTGTCCGCTGCCTGCCCACTGCCTGTCACCCGCTTCCACGCAGCCTTTCTCACGTTCCCCTGGCCGCGGACGTGCTGTCCGGCTGACTTGACCTCCTCTCTGACCGACCCCGTCCTCAGGGCACAGTGGTGATCCCAACGCTGGACTCCCTCCTCTTTGACTGCAAGGAGTTCCCCGAGCCGGAGACCTTCAAGCCCGAGCACTTCCTGGACGAAAACGGGAAGTTCAAGTACAGCGACCACTTCAAGGCCTTCTCTGCTGGTGAGCGCCTTCGCCCCCAGGGCCCCCCACGTGCCTACTTGCTCCCCCCCCCAGGAGCTAGATGAGCGGTCAGCTGCCCACAGGACGGGGAGTGAGGTGCCATGGGTACAATTCGCATATAGAAGTTCGTATATAAACTCATACTGTGGCTCCTGCAGTCAACGGGGGATTCTTAGACGTACTTGAGGGGACGCGGCGGAAACGGTCCAAAGCCGTGTTACCCGGGTCTCCACAGCTGCAGACCCGGGCGGCCGTGGCACCTCCGGCTCCATCACAGGCCGTCCAGACCCTCCCGGGCTGTGACTTAGGCCCTTGGGCCCCTCCCCCGGCCCCCTGTGCTCGTGTGGGGAGCGCCCTGCCCCGCCCGTGGCTGCCTACCTGGCTTCCAGCCACAGCCCCACGTCTTCCCTTGGCCGTCAGGCTGGGCGCTGGGCAGAGCTCGGGTCCCGACGGCCCGGGTCAGCGCCCAGCTCTGTGCCCAGGGCCCTTAAACCCCATCACCACGTCATCAGGGGAAGTCCATTCTCTGCTCCTCTCTGTGGGCGGAGGCCAGGTCAGCCCGGGGCAGGAGGCAGGTTGGTCTTGGGGCTGCTCCCCCCTGCCCGCCACTCCTGTGGGGCCGCCTGAGCGCTGCCGTCTCCTGAGCCGTCGCCCTCCTGTCGCTTCCCAGGGAAGCGGGTATGTGTGGGCGAAGGCCTGGCCCGCATGGAGCTGTTCCTGTTCCTGTCCGCCATCTTGCAGCACTTCAGCCTGAAGTCCCTCACGGACCCCCGGGACATCGACCTGCGCCCCATCACCATCGGGTTCGGCAAAATCCCGCCCCACTATAAGCTCTGCGTCATCCCCCGCTCGTGACGGGCGCACGCACGCGCTGGGGCCTGGGCCCTGCTCCGCGGCCCAGAGGGCCGTCGGGGTTGGGGGGCCGCAGGGCCGCACGCGCCAGCGTCTGCGGCGGAGCCCGCGGGGCCGCGGGAGACCCATTAAACAGTTGAAGCAGACCAGCTTGGCTCGCGCTTGCGTGGGAGCCCGTGGCCGGGCCGTTTCCGCGGGCGTCGCGCTGCTGCCCCGGGGCGAGCCAGCCCGAGCGCCGCCGGCCTGTGCCGTGACCAGCCGCGTCAGCGTCGCTCTGTAGCCTAAGGGATAAAGGGGAGGCCGCTGCTATCCGGCACCGGGGCTCGGCCCAGGACAGAGCCCGGCGGTCACCGTCTGGCCTCCCGCCCCCACGCACAGCCGCCCGCCCCACAGGCCTGGGAACACCAGCCACTGAGCACGCGTGGCCAGTTAGGTCAGCCCAGTGACTGGCCCCGCTTCCAAGCCGGAGCCTCCCCCTCTCGGGACCCGGAGCCAGTGTCCCGCGCAAAAGGCTGCGCCCCCAAGATGGCGCCGTCCCCGCCTCCCCTCCCCCCCGGCTCTGGGGGCTGCGACCTGGCCCTGGCCCACCTGAGCACGGGGTGGCCGCCGGCTGGAGTCCCCACCCCTCTGGCCTCCGCGGCGTCCCCACCCAGGCTTGCGCCCCTGGACGCAGCGTCCCCTCCAGCGCGGCCCCCGGGGCGCCGGCCGGGCTCAGGCCCTGCGTGTCACCCGCTGGAAGGCGCCCGAGCTGCGCGGCGGCACCAGCCTCCGGTTTGAAACGAGTCCGGGGTCGTGAAGAGCTGCTCGCGCTGATCGGTGGGAGGTGCCCGCGCCCGTGGAGGGGACGGGAGGGCACGGGCCAGCGGCAGGCCCTGCGGGGAGACAGGCGACAGGTGCACCTCGGCCCCTGCGCCGCCTCAGCGGGAAGCCGGGTCCAGCCGGGCCTGACTGGCCCCGCAGAACGACGCCCCTCCCCGCACAATCAACCCCCCCCATGCCCCGGCTGCTCGCGCCCCTGGAGGCACCCGACGGGTGGACAGGCCCGGCTCTCAGCGGCGGCTCCGCCTGCGCCCCTGCGCCCGGAGCCGACAGTCGGCCAGCTCAGGAGCCGCTTCTCCGAACCCTGGTCCCGAGCGGGGAGCAGCCCCGGGCCCGCGGTGGTGATGCCCCACCTGCTGACCCCCTGAAGGGCCATCCACCACCGGCCCTGGCCCTCCAGCCCCACCCCCACCCCCTGGCAGGGGGCATCCTCTTCGTGGCTGCTCCAGGGATCCTGACCAGACCCTGGGAGGGCAGGTGGGAGGGGCAGGCGGGGGGTGGGGGGTGGGGGGCAGGTGGGAGGGGCAGGTGGGGGTGGGGG
>PVHY01032476.1:0-11849 GCA_004024945.1 Uropsilus gracilis
CACTGACCACGGGAGCCCGCCTGGAACCCGGCCCAGCCTGGCCCTCCGCCCTGACCCGCTGACCACAAGAGCCCACCCGGAACCTGGCCCAACCCGGCCCTCCACCCCGACCCGCTGACCATGGCAGCCCGTCTGGAACATGGCCCAGCCTGGCCCTCCGCCCTGACCCACTGACCACAAGAGCCTACCCGGAACCTGGCCCAACCCGGCCCTCCACCCCGACCCGCTGACCACAGGAGCCCACCCGGAACCTGGCCCAGCCCGGCCCTCCGCCCCGACCCGCCGAGTCCCTGACAGCCTGCGACGGCCTGGGCGGCGGAGCTCAGCTGCGGCCTGGCTCTAAGAGGCGGGCCCGGAACAGAGGGCAGAGGCGGGAGCCGTCGGCGCAGGCCGCGCTGAGTGAACAGGATGGGCCGGCGCTGGCCGCACGGAGAGCAAAGCACGGAGAGGGCGCACGTCCCCCCCACGCACCCCTGTGCCAAGCAAACAGGGCCCCGCGGCTCCGGGAGCAGCCCGGGCCTGGGAACCCCGGGGGGGGGGCGGTGCAAGGAGGTGGCCACGGCAGCCCCCACCCGCCTGTGAGCCGGCAGCCGCTCTCCTGACTGGCGGGGCCCCGGGGGCCCTGGGGGTGCAGGCAACACCCCCGCAGCCAGGGACCCTCACGGCTTCTGAGCTCAGGGATGAAGCCTACCTGCGCGTGGAGGAGGAGGGGCCAGCCAAGACAGGCGTGGGCGGGGCTCCAGGGAAGCTGCCCCCTGCTGGCCGGCAGAAGGCCGCGCCTCTCCTGGCCAGTCTTCCAGAGGCTGGGCCTGCAGGGAAGGCTGGACGGGGCGGGCAGCCCTCCCTCCGCATCGCACGCGGCCCGGGGGGCTGCAGCGAGGCGGCTGAGGCCAGTGCGGAGCTCACACAGCAGGGTGAGGGTGCCCGGGCTCGCGCTGGGGCTCCTCTGCCTTTGAGGCCCCGCCCTGGCCTGGGCCCTGCAGGGCCAGCACTGCCCAGCTCCAGCAGGACCCTGCTGCGTCCGCGAGGGGAACCCCCCTCACTACCAGCTCTGGCCATCTTCTAGCAGATGGTGAATAGTATTCCCCCATGCACACACAGCATCCCTCCCCTCCCCACCCACACACAGCCGGGGCGCTCAGGCTCCCTGTGCATCTGCTGTGATTGGTGCTTGGGGAGTCGTGGGGTGCAGACGCCTGGAAGAGGCCTCCCCCGGCTGGGACTGCTGGACCTGGCTCCCCGCGTCATCTCTCCCCCCAGTGGAAAAAGGTAAGTGGCAAGTGGAGAAAGGCAGTTCCTGGCGCCATCACAGGTCCCCCTGCCGCTGGGGAACCCAGATACTGAGGCAGCAGAGGCCCCTTGGACACGAGCTAATGCAGGCTCTACCTCTACCTCTCATCCTCTGCCTCGGGGAGGAGCCCCGACTGAGGTACCAGTAAGGACACCGTCAGCCTGGTGAACAAAGGTCCCGTCCACAGCCCGGAGGGGAAGAGGCAGCTCCCCGTGGCTCTCAGCAAATGGCCCCACAGAATGCCACACGGTGGGGCCGCTGCCTGAGCCCGCTGCGCCCGCACCCTCACCAGCACGGGGTGAGACATGTCCCCCTCGCAGGCCACCTGGACCATCTCGGAGTCCGCCTTGGCAAGGACGCAGCTTCTGCCTTGGCAGAGGCTGCGCGGCCTGTGCTGAGGTTGGGACTCTGCCAGGAGGAGGCACGGAGCACCCACTTATGGTTGCTGGAGCCACGGAGTCTGGTCGGCCACCCAGGCGGTCAGTTTACAGGAGATGCACACACTCTGGCCACTCCCTTCACACCCCACAGGGAGCCAGACAGGACCTAGGGGCTGGCCCAGCACTGAGAAAGCCCCTCTGACACGGACTCTAACACGGCCCCTTAACAGGCCTCTGTCATGGACTCTGACACGGCCTCTGACATGGTTTCTCACACAGTCTCTCTCATAGTCTCTCACACAGTCTCTCACACAGCCTCTGACATAGTCTCTGACACGGCCTCTGACATGGTCTCTCACACAGTCTCTCACATAGTCTCTCACACAGTCTCTCACACAGTCTCTCACACAGCCTCTGACATAGTCTCTGACACGGCCTCTGACATGGTCTCTGACACAGTCTCTCACACAGTCTCTCACACGGCCTCTGACATAATCTCTCACACGGCCTCTGACACAGTCTCTCACCCAGTCTCTCACATAGTCTCTCACACAGTCTCTCACACAGTCTCTCACACAGTCTCTGATACAGCCTCTAACAGGCCTCTCACATGGCCTCTACCAGGGCTCTAACACAACCTCTCACACGGTCTCTGACATGGCTTCTGACACGGCCTCTGACACGGACTCTAACACGATCTCTGACACGGCCTCTCACAGTCTCCCACACAGCCTCTGACACGGCCTCTAACAGGCCTATCACACAGTCTCTAACACAGCCTCTAATAGGCCTCTAACAACCCCCCTGACATGGCCTCTGACACGGCCTCTAACAGGTCTCTCACATGGTCTCTCACACGTCTCTAACTGACCTCTAACACAACCTCTGACATGGCCTCTAATGGGTCTCTCACATGATCTCTCACACGGTCTCTCACACATCTCTAACTGACCTCTAACACAACCTCTGACACGGCCTCTAATGGGTCTCTCACATGATCTCTCACACGGTCTCTCACACGCCTCTAACTGACCTCTAACACAACCTCTGACATGGCCTCTAATGGGTCTCTCACATGATCTCTCACACGGTCTCTCACACGCCTCTAACTGACCTCTGACATGGCTTCTGACACGGCCTCTGACATGGACTAACAAGGCCCCTGGCCTGACCGCTGACAGGGCCTCCAGTGTGGCCCCTGACCCTGCAGCTTTCAGCAGCAGCCACCTGCTGGGACTCCCCACTGTCCGTGGGCAGTGGAAGCTGTGAGACCCGCCCTTCCCCCTTCCGGGCAGGCGCCAGGTAAGTGATAGGTGGTTCCCCTCCCCCGCTTGGCAACAAAACACGGGGCTTAACTGGAGTTAATCTCCAACTACCTCTCTCTGTGCTTTGCCTTCCTCCTCCCTCCCGCGAGGGGCTTCCCCTGGACTCCTGGACTCCCGCCACCGCGCCCCTGGGCCTGGCGTGGGGCCCTGACCCCCGCTCCTTCCTCCACTCCAGCCGCAGCAGCTCCAGGGTTTGGGGGCATCGGCATCTGGGCACTGACCTGAGACCAAGACCGGCTCCCTCCCACAGGACCCCCCCCCCCGTGAGACGCCCTCCAGGGTCGCTCTGCTCGGGCGAGACACGCAGGCGGGTCACGCTCACCCTGCCACAGCCACAGGGAGAGGAGGGCACCCAAAGCCCCACCTCGCCCACGCAGGCATGTGCCAACCCCACCTCTCCGGCCTGGGGAGCGGGCTGGCAGCGGGAAGCGGGCAGGGCTCCCTTTCCGCCAAGCTCGCCGCCAGCAGGCCAGACACGACGGCGTGCAGGAGGCAGGATGAGACGCCACGTGCAGGCACATGCTGGGCAGCTGGGAGAGGTCGGAGGGGGCGCCCTGGAGGAGGGGGCTCCACGCCGTCGGCTCGGTGGCCCTCATGGCCCCCGAGGGGACGTGAGCCATGAACACCTAAGCGAGGCCGGATGGGCGATGCGGGTGTTGGGTTAGCTGGCAGGTGACCTGGGATGGTTATGACAGACACCCGAGACGCACGTAAGCCACTGGGCTCCACGCAGCGTCTGTTGTCTGCACATCCGCTGCGAAGGGAGCTGGCGGGAGCCCTGCGGGGCCACGAGCGTGCTGGGGACAGACCAACCAACGTGACCCCATCGTGTCTAAGGCCGCCGTGTCGAAGCCAGTGTCACTCCCTGGCCTCCGTGCAAAGTCCCCGCCACGGCTGGCTGGCCCGGCGTCCTGTGTCCGCCTCCCCTTGTTCCCGGAGGTTCCTGACAACCGTCTGGCCCTCCTGATGGATGACGGACGCCAGCATTATTGGGAACCGTGGCTATGGCACCGCGCCCTCCACCTGCTGGCTTCGCCGTGGGGGCGGGGGCGGTCTTACCCCAGAAAAGGCAGTCAGAGAGACGGCCGGGGTCACTCGCCGTCTGGACTCGAGGACCCCGGCGCCTCCACGTCTTGCCCATAAACCCGCGGCTCCGAACCTCCCTGGAGTCTGGCGTCCTGTCGAGCTGCCACGAGGCACAGCAGAGCCGGCCTCGTGGGCCAAGCCGGCTGGGGCTGACGGGTCGTGGGCGCTGCAAGCTGCCGGCCGTGTGCCTTCCGCGCCGTCCGCCTCAAGCCCGGCTGCAGCCGCCCGGGCGGCGCCCCTGGCCGCCCCGACGTGCACCTGCGGCCTGTGGGCGGCGCTGCGCTCCTCCTCCACCAGCGTCAGCCCCCCAAGAGCGGCCTCCACACCAGATCCAAGAGGCGCCAGCGTCAGCCAAGCCTCCTGGCGGGGCGAGGCTCCAGAGGGGACGCAGCAGGCCTCGGGCAGTGCTCTGCCCTGGCGACCCAGGAGCGCCCGGCGGACGCCCAGCGTGGCACGCGCAGGAGACGGAGGAAAGCATGGGCAGCTGAAAAGCAGGGCGGGGGGCCAAGGTGGCCAGGTCACGGGAAGGACCGCTGGGTCCCGGGGACGAGGGCCGTCGCCCAGTGGCCGGTGCAGAGGAGGCCGGGAGTCCTGCTGAGCGGGCGACCGAGTGCGTCCGCGCCTGTCTCCACCACGCTCCAGAACTCGCGGCAAGGCTGTGGACGCAGCAGCCGCAACGCGACCACGACGAAAGCGCAGAGACCCGCGTGGACACCACAGTGCCTGGAAGCGGACAGCTGGGCGGAGCCCGCCAGGGCCACCGGGACCGTCAGCACTTCCAGGGCAGCTCCACAGCCAGGCGCCAGCCAAGCCCCACGACCCAGGCCAGGGGGCGGCCGCACAGCGCCTGGCGTAGGGGGAGACGCACCAGCCCGGGTGACGGGGACGCGCCCCCGGCTCCGGCTGAGGCAGCCCCAGGCCTGCCCGACCTGGCTCCAGGGCTCCAGGCCCTGCGCTCCACGCTCCCGACGTTGCCCAACACAGACAAGCACTGAGTCACCCCACCAAGCTCCTCCTGACCTTTTCCCCTCTGACCTCCTCCCTGACCTTTTCCCCTCTGACCTCCTCCCTGACCTTTTCCCCTCTGACCTCCTCCCTGACCTTTCCCCCTCTGACCTCCTCCCTGACCCTTCCCCCTCTGACCTCCTCCCCAGGCTCTGCTCATCGCTGTTTGCCGAGGTGAGGCAGGATGCCCTCGGGTCGAGCAAAGAACATTCTAGAAAGACAGTCTCGGGGTTGAAAAGGCGTTCGGTGGTTCACTGAGTCGTCCCAGCTCTGCTTCCCCGAGATTCATTACCCCTTTAGCTGCCTGCATGTCCGTCTGAGAGCCACGCGGGTGCTGGCATGTACCTCCCAGGCGACACGCGCCCGCAGGCGCCCGCACGGAGGCACACTCACACGCGCAAGCCTGCAGCCCCTTCCCAGACCCTGACTTAAAAGAGAAAGCTGCCTGGCGTCACGACGCACGCCCGAGGGGGAAAGCCTCACGACCTGGAGCACAGAAGGACGCGCACGTCAGACACCGCCTGGACGTGCCGCCGGCGCCCGCCCCTGGGAGCCACGGGGCGCTGTTTCCGTTTCTCGTTACTCGCCAACGTTCGGCAGCGCACGTCTTCCTGCTCCGACGGGAAAGTGAGCGGGCGGGTGTGAAGCCACCTCTCTCGGCGCCTGCACGGGCAGCTCGGACGGGCTGAGCTCCGGCTCCGGCGGCCGCGACACGCTCCCCGACGGGGTCTTCCGAGTCCGGACCGCAGCTGCGGACCAGGTCCCGGCCCGGCCGGTCGCAAACCGGCGCCTCTGGACCCTGCGGCCCCACAGGCTGAGCTGGTGCCTGAGCAGAAACTGCCCCGGGCCCCTGGCCCACCGCGCCCTCCTGGGAGGCAGCCCCCCATGCTGAGAACAGCCCTCCCTGCCGTCCTGCCGCAGGCCAGGCTCACCCCTCGGCCCTGGGCCTGGGAAGGCCACCTCGCTCGCCCGGCCGCGCAGTCACCCCTGCGCTGTGCAAGGCCGAAACCCTCCGACGGCAGCACCGAGACCAGCCTCCCTCCTCTCCATCACGCGCCAGCAGCGTCTCGAAGCCGCACGCCCTGGCTGCGGCGGGGGGGACAGGCGCCCGCGGTTCCGGCTGCTTCGGGGCGACCGCGTGGTCTTTAAGAAACGAGACGTTTCTAACGTCCCTCAACGCCCATCTCCGCGGTGGCCGGCACCCGGACAAGGCGGGGTGCCCTCGGCGGAGGAGGGGGGCTGGGCTGGGCGGGCTGCGGCTTGGGGGGCTCTGCCAGGACCAGCAGACACCCAGGGACCCTGAGGGCCCAGGCGGCGCACGGGACACCCCACCAGTGCAGGCGCAGCGGTGACCCTGTCCCTGCCCAACGGGTCAGGCGTGCTGGGTGGCCCCCGGAGCTCGGGCAACGCACGCAGGTGCAGCGGCCGGAGCCCAGCCTCAAGAGGCCCCTGCTCCCCGGGAGGCCGGCTCTGAGGTCGAGCTGGCCCGGCCTGGCGTCTCCCAGGCGGGGGTGACCGTGTGGGCTCGCACCCGGCAGGCGGCCCGACCGCGGCCTCCCACGCCTGCCTCCTCCCACCCTCCGCCCCACGCCTCTTCCCAGAGACCCGCCAGCCCCCCGGACCCGGCCGCTCCAGACCCCGCGAGAGGCCGCCCGGGAATGCACGCCCTGGCCGGGCTGCGCGGATCCCCAGAGCGTGGACGCACGGTCAGCGGCAGGGCGGTCACGCTGGGAGTCGGGCACAAAACCGCAAGAGCCCGAAGTGGCCTCGAGGTCTCTTGGCAGAGGACACGGCCGAGGCCCTGGGACAGGCCCCCGGCGACGGCGCTCTCTACGTGCAGGCTCGTGCCCACGGAGCCGCCGCTGCCCGCATGGACGGACGCTCGGACGCACGGATGGACGGACGGGCGAGGGCGGGCAGCCCGCCAGGGCCAGGCACACGGACCTCGCCCATGGGCACCCAGGCGGTCCGCGTGCCCCAGGTGGGGGAGGGGCCGGCAGGACGCTAGGACGCCCCGCGAGCCGTGTCCGCGTCCACGGGCTGCACGTCCCGCCTCGGGCGCTGTCTCCGCGCCGAGCCCCGGAACCCGAACACGGCGCGTGGGCCTGAGCATGCGCAGCCTCGGGACGGCGCGTGTCCCCAGCTCACGGGGCGAGCGGGCCCCAGGCCTGGCCCCCCAGGGCGCCCCCGCCCACGGGCCAGCGCGTCGCAGACCAGCGCGGTCAGCGAGGGATGTGTCTGGACCTGGGCGCGGGCAGCAGCCTGCAGGCCAGCCCTGCGAGCGCCGCGTGCGTCGCCGCCTGCTGCCTGGGCCCAGGGCCGGAGCGGAGGCTCTTGGGAAGGAGACGGGAGCCAGCGGGACGCGTCTCGGTTCCGGGCACCCAATCAGGCCCAGACGTGTGTGCAGTGCAGACAAGGCGTGTCCAGCACACTCAGCCTGGGAAGCGGAGCTGGCCGCGGGCCCGGCCCCCTCGGGACAGAGGGCGGAGACGCCCCAGGCCAGCCCGCAGCCCCACAGAGAAGCGGCTGACCTCTCCCCGGGCATCCGGTTCCACTGGCCCAGCCCCCGCGTGCCACGGCTGCCCACTGCTCTCACCCTGCTGGGGACTCTGCCCAGCGACTCTGGGGGGGCAGACACCGTCCACCTCCAAGACACCGTCCACCTCCGGGACACCGTCCACCTCCGGGACACCGTCCACCTCCGGGACACCGTCCACCTCCGGGACACCGTCCACCTCCGAGACACCGTCCACCTTTAGGACACCGTCCACCTCCAAGACACCGTCCACCTCCGGGACACCGTCCACCTCCGGGACACCACGAACCACGTTCTCCTGAGTGTCCTCACCGTGGTGGCCTCAAGGCCCCTCCCGCGGAGCCGTGTCTCGGGACGTCCAAATCTGATTTCCGCAGGAAGCGCTGACGCTGGGGAAGGAAACCCGTGTCCCCCGCAGGGAAGTCCAGCTCGTGGCGAACGGACGGTCACGTCGGACCAAGGACCGAAGTTCGAAAATCAGCCCAGAGGCGCCAATCTCCCCAGCGGGCGGAGGGCGTAACGCCCCCGTGGCGGGCGGGCGGCGTCCACCCCCAGGGCCAGCTCCCTGTCACCAGCGCGCAGGCCAGCAGCTTGACACCCTCCGGCAGCCACTCACCACGGCCCGCGCCCGCTTCGGAGCCGCCACGTGCCCAGGCCTGGCCGTGACACGCCAGCCCAACAGCCGCGCGTGGCCCCGAGCAGCGTCTTAGCCTCGGCTCTGGTCCCTGAACAGGCGGAGCGACGGACCCGGACACCCCAACGGACGGCCAGACCCCCCCCCCAGGCCGGAGGCAGGGACAGCTGTCCAGACACCAGCTGGCACCACAAGGCCCGCCGGCCACCACCTGCTGCGAGAGGCTGGCCAAGGCCTCTCGGGCCACACTCGGAGGCTGACCGTGGCCCTGGCCAGCACACTTACAGCGGCGACACGTGTCCCCACCAGCGGGGGCCAGTGGTCCCAGAGGAAGCCCCCTGTATCCTGGGCCAGGGGCAGGCCCGCCAGGGCAGCGGGCAGCTGGGGCCGGGCAGGAGGACAGGTCCCCACATGGACCCCAGCGGTCCCCGAGCTGCAGGCGGACGACGCGATGGACAGTGGCTGCGCCTCACGCCCCAGAACCTCCCGGAGCAGGCGGGCTGTCCACTGCCTCGCCGAGGGCAGCAGGACGGGGAGAGCGGCCTCTGTTGGGAAGGGCCAGCCCCCTCGTCTGTCCACCCTCTGCCCACCGTCCAGCCGCTCGCCTGGGCACACGGGCCGCCAGGTGCCCATCATCACCCCACATCTCAGCCCGCAGGGGCCGCGAGAGAGTGGACGCTCTGTCTCCAGCCCGTCCACGGCCGCGGTCAGCTCCCAGGACGCCCTCATCCGCCCGCTGCCCAGCCCCCGCCGGCCGCCCTGCTCCAGCGCACGCCGCCCCCGCGCGGGTGGACACGGACCGGCCGCCCCGCCCTCTGGCCACAGGCCAAACCCCACGCGGCTCGCGGAGGAGCTGGGTCAGAGCGCCCGAGACGCGGCCCTGCAGGCCCCAGCCGGCCCCTCCCCCGCGGGCACCGCCCTGCTGCGCGGGCACCGAGCCTGGCACCACGCAGCACTCGCCCCTCAACTGCCCGGGTCGCGCATGGGGCCCGCCCGAGGGGGCCAGGGAAGGGCGGCGGGACGGGGCCCCGGGAGAGAGCGGGAGGAGGCGCGCAGGCCTGAGGGGGCCGCGTGGGGCAGGGGCCGGGCCAGGACAGAACAGCCCCCGGCCAAGACGGAGCAGGGGTCCGCCAGCAGCGCCCACGGAGAGCCGGGCAGGGAGACGGACCCGCTAGGGGGGCCCTGGGAAGCGAGGCCGCTGCCCCGCCCACCCGCACCCGCTCCTCCAGCGCCCCCAGGCCTCCCGGGGGACCGGTCATCCGAGCGGACACGCCTCCGGGAGCCTAGCGCGGTCATCTGGAGGAAGAAGCGCCTCCTCCGGTCACGCTGCCTCGCGCTGCCCCCAGGGGCGCTGGGCCGGGCGCCGGCAGGAGGGAGGAGGAGGGGGGGGCGAGCCCGAGGCTCCCTGGACCGGGCCCTGGGGGCGCCCCCAGCCGGGGCTTCCTCCGGCAGGCCAGGCCTCAGGCCCGCGGGCTCGGGAGTCCTGCCGCTTCTCCTGGTCACCGAGGGACACGAGGCAGAGCCCGGCGTCACCAGCCCGGACGCTGCGGTCTCCAAAACGACGCTGTGGCTTCCGCGCGCGTGGGAGAGGGAGGCAGAAACCGGCCGGACGCGGGCGGGCGTGGGGTCCCTGCCAGCCAAGCAGCCCCTCGCGAGGTGCCCGGGCCGGCGAGCGAGCAGGTCCTTCCGGAAGGCAGCTCACCTGCCGGCGTTTGGGCGGTGACGGCTGCTTCCCGGGGGCCGCGAGGACATCAAATGGACGCTGCTAAGCCCTGACTAAGAGAGGCCTCTTCTGGGCCTCCCTCTTTCAAGGTAGTTATGGGCTTCTTCCGCCCCTTTGTGAGGCCGCAGCAGGCCGCGAGGTGCGCCAGCGGGAGAGGCCAGCAAGGTGCCCACGCGCCTCCACCCTGCCGCCGAGGCTGCCCGCAGGCTCATAAGGCCGGCCCCCGTCACCGGCGAACTTGGTCCTTCAGGCCCACTTCCCAGAGGCCCGCTCAGGAGCGGCGTGGGGGGTCCCCCGGCCCCTTTCTATCTCCTCGGCGCCTCCAGCGGCCGGACCAGGAGATAGGCCGAGCGAAAACAATGTGTGGGCTGCAGATACCGGAGCCAGGCCCCAAGCGACAGGACGCCCCCCGCCCCCCGCCCCTCCCCCCCGACCCCGGCACCCCGGTGTCAGCTCAGCTGTGGCCCGGCCTGGAAAGGCAGAGCCAGCCACCGGCCGCGCGGCGCTCGGAGGCTTTGCTCGTTAGGCTTCGGGAAAGGCTAGCACAGCGCGCGGCCTGTCGCGCTGGCCGCCCCGCGGACACCGAGCCAAGGGCAACACCGGGAGGGGTGGATGGGCCGGCGGCCAGAGCGCCCTCGGACCCCCGCGGCCTCGGAAAGGGCCGCTTCCTCCGCTGGGCACGCCGGCCCGGGCCCAGCCGGCCCCCAGGCATTCCTCTGACGAAAGCCCCGAGCTGCGGCCAGGGGTCGGCTGTGCGGCCAGTGCCGGCTCTCGGGGGCCTATTGTGTGCGGCGCCCCCCAAACATCCCGGCGCTCAGCGGCCTCCAGCCACAGGGACTCGCAGGTCCGGCATGCGGACGGCCCGAGACGTGCCCTCCACCCGGCCCCCACCCCCCACCGCCTGCCGCCCGCCACCCGCAGACCGGCAGGAGCGGATGGAAGCCACGGCCGCGCGGGGGTGGCTCGGGCGCCGGGAGCCCGCTTGGCCGGCTCGGCCGGGTTCTTGCTAAAAAGGGCAAGTGTGTCCGGAAACGGGAAGGAGGTGCCTGCTGGGCCAGGAGCCGCGGATTTAGGAAACGCACAACCACATACACACACAACCTCACCGGTACACACACACCCACACACACATACACACAACTCCACACACACGCAACCCCCACACACAACCCCCCACAAAACCCCACACACAATCACACACAACAGCACACACACAAATAACCCCATACACACACACGATCCCACACACACAACCCCACGTACACACACGTAACACCCCACACACAACCCCCCCCACACAATCACACACACAGCCCTCCCATACACACACACAATCCCTCATACACACACACGATCGCACACACACAACCCCCCACACAATCACACACAACCCCCCCGCAAAACCCCATATACACAACCACACACACAACCACACACCCACATAAACCCCCCAAAAACCCCACACACACAACAGCACACACACAAATAACCCCATACACACACACAATCCCACACACACAACCCCACGTATACACACACATAATACACACAACCCCAAACACAATCACACACACAACCCCCTATACACACACAACCCCACACACAATCACACACACAATCGCACACAACCCCATACACACAATCACACACAGAACCCCCCTATACACACACAACCCCTCATACACACACAACCCCACACACAATCACACAATCACACACAACCCCCCCGCAAAACCCCATATACACAACCACACACACAACCACACACCCACATACCCCCACACAAGCCCCCCCACACAACCACACACAACAGCACACACACAACCCCACATATATACACACATAACACCATACACACAACCTCACACA
>PVHY01032477.1:0-11849 GCA_004024945.1 Uropsilus gracilis
CATTGTTATATTCCCCATAGTCTCCTACCACCATATCACCTGCAACTCAACACCGTATTCTTCCCTCGTGTTTTTCCCTTCCCTGTCCAACCCCCTCCTTCCTTTGCTGAATGTTTAAATTCTTTGGTCAAGTGCTCCTGAATTTTTAAAGTAACACACAAGAATTATAATGTGGAGTATATATATATATATATATATATAAACATACATACATACATATATGTATGTATGTATATATATATTCAATATATATATTACTATATTATATATACTCACTATATAATATATATTATATAAACTCACTAAATATATATGCTCTCACTATATAAGAGGAAGAATCCAGAGCTAAATGTGGGCAATCCCTCTCTCTCTCTAGCAATGACATGAAATACTGAACCTCATATTTCTGCAGCTTGGAAACCAAAGCAGGTGCAGCTCACAAGACAGCAAAATGTGGTAGAGAACCTTCCAGTTATTCCTGGTGCATTCCATGCTCCCACTGAAAGCCTTTGCTTTAGGTACCACTCTTTCTAGAACATTCTTCACCTGAATGTCTTCAAGGTTTACTCTTTCATTCCCACCCATCTTTATTTAAATCTCATCTTTTCACTAAGACTCATCCTAAACTCATGATGAAAATTTACATCTCATCCTATCTCTCCTTGAAGTCCCAGCCTTCCTTTTCCCATCATTCTCTTTTCTTTTTCACACTACTAAGAAACACTCATTCTCTATGGTTGTTAATCATTGGTGGTCTCCCTTGTTATCAAGGAAACACCCAGAGCAGAGATTTTTTTTCATTTACATAAAACATTTTCTCTGCTTCCTCTTTTCACTCAGTGATTTCCATTATGGATATTGTCCCTCCCCTAGCATGACAGCCAGACTTTTTTTTTTTTTTTTTTTTGAGACTAGGTCTCGCTATGTTACCCAGAGTACCACAGACTCACATTGCCCAAGGTACCATGGATTCAAGTGATCCCCAGCCTCAGCCTCCTAGGTAGCTGGAATTATAAGGGCGTGCCACCACACCCAGCTATTTTTTGAGACAAGATCTTGCCATGTTGCCCCGGGCAGGTCTCGAACCCATGGACTCAAGTGATTCCTACTTCCGGCCTCTCTTCCTAGGCTGGGATTAAATCACATGCCACCATATATGACCTAACAGCCAGACTTTCATCCTTCCATTTTATCTAATGTTTTTAGTAACTTCATGACTTCTTTATCTGTCAAACCTGAAACACTGATCAAAAATTTAAACAGACTTCATGTGAATCCCAGGTATCTTCCATCCTTTTGTTTTCACTTCTGCCCCTGCCAGCCCTGGGAAGTCCATGTTCTATAATTCAACTTTTGGCTCCCAAATATTAAAATACAAGGCATAAATTTGTACAGATAATGACCCACTGAAATGTACACTATCTCTAGTTACCTAACAATTTTTATTGGTTCTCTGCTGCCTCTCATGCCTGGATCTTTTCCCTCAATCAGGTACTCAGTCTAACCCATCAAACTTGATCTTGCCTCTACATTGATGAAAATGTTAAATCTTTGTTCCAGTCTTCCATCTTCTCTTTCCTCCACCTCCAACCATCTCTGTGTATATTGACTTCCAAATCTAAATTCCTGTGTCTTCAGGTTTCTGTACTTTCTTCATTCTTTTTTTCAAAGTAAGAGCTGGTTGTGAAAAACAGTTTATCTATTCACCTTAAGGCTATTCAATGCCCCTTACCTCTTCTGGAATTTAATTCATCCACATTAATTCTTTTCTTCCAGATCTTTATACTACCTTAATCCTATATGCTCTCTTTCTTCCTGTAATACAGCTTTGAATTACCTGTGTCCAACATTTCCTCATTTTTATATACATTGTTTTATAAATGATTTACTTCTTGATCTTTTATCCACAGTGCTTTATCCAAGCTTTTCACATGTTACGATTCTTCTTGTCAAATCTCCTAGCCTTTCCTCTTCAACTTCTTCTTTTGCTTCCTCCTTATTCATTTCCTACTTCACAAACCACTTCTTCTCTCTGATTTCTTTTATTATTTCTCTTCTTCTTCCCACATCATAAATAAAGGCATACCATCAAGCTTAATCATGAATCCTATCCTACATTCGTTTCTCCTGGAAATATTCTTGTCCTGCTCAATGGAACCATTATCTCAGGAACTACTTCAAACACAGCTGTGCGCTTTTCCAAATTTACCACTTTCTGAGTCCTTCCTGGGAAAGCACCTGGCATTTGCATATTCCTAAAATCAGAACAATGAGATTTGACTCTCCTTGGAAAGAAGTTCATTGAGTGTTTTCATTTCATAGCAGAGGCTGGTCCTTAGCATCCAATCTGTCTGGTCAATCATTACCTGTCCCCAGACCACTTGGGAGGCATTCTTAACACACCTGTCGCATGCCTCTCACTGCACAGTTCTAACCTTCTTCTTGGGTTTTCTTGGTGCCACTCAGGCACAAGAAGTTATAGGACTACAGGAAATTGAGGCACTCACACTGCATCTCTAGAACAAACCCTGAGGAAAATGGACAAGAAAGTAAATTAGTAAATTATTCTGACACCCTCTGACTGGCTCTTCCCAAACCCTAGAAATGTGAGCTCTCTTGGGATCTGACATCTCCAAAAGCTATAAATGACCTGTGAGATGAACTTGTACCAATAAGAGATGGAAGACAATAACTGACTGGCAGAGAAAAACAGATTGATTCTCTTCTCCCCCATCAGATTGCTGCATGTCAAAATTATTACAATACTTCCAGAAAAGTCACACATGACTGACCATCTGTTTCTTATAAAGCTATGACCACATGATATTTGATTTCCAGTCCTCCTTATCTTGTTTTCCCTCATTTTTTGATTCTCTGAGAATTCATGCCCAAACAAATTGTTATCAAGTCAGCTTTGCCTCAGATCTAGACTTTCTAGGGAAACTATGCTAAGGCTGATACTCAGTAATGCTCAATTCCTCCACCCAGCAAGCTGATTATTTAATCACTAAGTTATAGTATTTTTCTTTGACATGTCCTTCTCATATTCTTTTTTTTACCTCTCCAGAGTCCTTGCCATTACCATCTTATACCTGCAATACACACACACACACACACACACACACACACACACACATATAACCAATTATAAGATAGTCCAAGAGAAACAAAAGCAACAGAATTTGTAGTTCCTGTTGAACACTAGCAGACTCAAGACCCAAAACAAGCTAATATGCAGTGGGAGGAGAAGTCAGGAAAAACTTAAGTCCCCACTGTCAGATCTCAGGAAATTCCCTTTACTCACAGGTAGCTTAGCTTCTGGTTTTATTCAGGCCTCCCACTGGCTGAAAGCTGCCCACCACATCACAGAGAGTAGCTGCTTTTGTTAGTCTGCCAACTGAAATGTGAATCTGTAGCAGAAACACCCCCCACAGACACACCCTGGTAGTGTGTGCCCAAGTATCTACACATGCAGTCATCTCATCAGGTTGGTGCATGAAATTAACCACTATATTCCTATCTTCCCCTTTGATCACTGAACCCCAAATCTACTGCATGAGATGAAGGTTAATGGACTATCACCTCCAGCTTTTCAGTATCTTTAATAACTTCTTATTTTCATTGTAGTGTTCAAATACCTGTCCCCAGGATAAAAAGTTTTTTCCTTTACTTTTCCCACTAATTGCCATAACCCCATCATTCCTGAACACTTATGCTCTATACTACACAATCCGAGATACACGTGTTTATCTCATGAGCAAGCTATGCGATGCATACATCACTGTGCTCATCAACCTTTCTCCATTGTCCTTCCCTTGGTCTATTTCATTTAACCCTCTATAAAATGAAAACCCCCTAAGGACTAAGACCCAATCTGTCTGCTCCATTTTACCGGGCTCAGCATTTTTAGTGTCAAGGACAATAACCACACCTCAGCTTTGAAACTTTGGGTGGACCCATACAGAGGGAAAGACGATGGAAGAAAATAACTATGAACCAATGTTGACTTCTTTACACTCAAATGGGGAGATTCTGGAATGCTGATGCGGCATGCTGTGACTCATAACATTATAAAAAGTGCTTATCTGACCCAGCGGATTGCTCATTCCTGTGACTTCAGAGGCAGGTGCCCTTCTGGAAACCTGGCACCCTAACAACTCACTGCTCTTTTGGTGTTAGGTACAAACCTTACCCACTTGTTGCTGAAATGGTAGAATTTGAAGTGAAAGCAACTAAGATCACGTCTAATTTGTCAATCTCAAACTTTCCACCTAAGCCAAATTATGAGTCTGTAGTGAGCAAACAATAAGTATTTAGTAAACAAAGGAGGACAAGTAATAGATGAAGTCCTTATCGCTGAAGGAATCCATCAAGTCTTAACTTAGAAATCTTTGTAAGAGATCAATGTTGAAGTTAGAGTTCCTTTACGCACTGCAACATTGAATGTCACTGTTAAAAATAGGACAATGCCAAGAAATGATGATTATGAATTACTCCATATTGCTCTAGGACGGTGACTCATAATCAGTAAATCTCTAAATTACCAGATTCCTACTTTCAAAATCAAATCTAGTATTTTAGACCTAAAAGACTGAGGGTAAGAAATGCTGTTATAGCAGACATCATGGGCATCAGTACATCATCCTTTAGAAGAAAAATAGAATTGAACTGTAAGGGTGCTGCATATTGAGAGCATTTAGTTCTTTTCTTGTAAGAAAAGAGCCCAACAAATTGAAGTACTCAACCGGGGGGGGGTTGGGGGTAGGACAGGGTAGGAACAGTCAGGGAGGGGGGGTGAACTCCAGAGATCACAGAGATGTGAAATTTATATATAAATATATTATTTTTAAAAAATGGAAATTTTTTTTAAAAATTAAAAAAAAAAAGAGCTCAACATCAAGATGATGACTAGATTCTATTGTACTAATACTGAGTCAGAAGCCAAAATCCTTACTTTTTGGTTCTTTGATAGTTTTAAAGTAGACACAAAGAACAGCTTTTATTCTAAAAGCCTATTAGGATTGAAGTTACACATTATAAATACTAAGTGACTCTCTGATTTTTAATGATATTTTAATGTTCTTTTGACTATAAAGAAAATATGTATTCAATTGTAGACATTTCAAAGCAATTATGAAATTAGGAATTACAATCATCCATAACTTCCTTGTCTATAGTATTATTATGTTTTTCTCTAGTTTGTAATAATCTCTTCTTCAATGATATGAAATGAACCAGCATTTTTAATGTCCTGATTTCATTAATCATTCATAATTTAACCAGATTTATTGTCAACTTATAAAAGTCTGTTTAGTTCTTCAGAGACTTAAAGTATTTATCTAATGATAGCATCAGAGACCTAAGATTTGGAATTATATTTAAAGCTTAGTGTTCTGATAGCCAACTAATGATTCATAGTCTATAATAGACAGATGGTACTAATAACCTTATAGTCATACAAACTGAAGGAACATGTAGAATGACCTAGAATTAAAAGTTTAAATATTTTTCTAGAGTCATATTTATATAAAGAAATGATAAAAAGATATGTGATTTTGTTTTATATGTGTACATATACATACACACATGTATACACATATATAAAATAGATTATCTTCCAGGTGATTTGATTTTAAAATATTTCTTTCAAACCTCAACTATTGTCTACTTTTTCTAATTGAATTGTCAAGATATAGAAAAGGGAACATTATCTTCAAATATCTGGTTGCTTACCAGTGAAATATTTGAAAGACAGGAGACTGCCCAAATTTACCATCAACTACTACCTTCAAGATGTAGTATGTTCCATCATAGCCAGCATCAAACAATGTTCCTATATTGGATACCGTAATCAATTTTGAACTCAATTTTTGATTTCTGGGATTGGTTAAAGAGAAAAAACACACTATGTTTCATGAAGTCAAAGATTCTTTACTGAAAAAAATATAAAACAAAAGTATGCAGCTGATCGTAGACAACTATCATTAGCTTGAACTTTGTACACATTTTTCTCTTTACTTTCACTTTTACCTTACATTCTTTTTCTTTTCCACTATCTGCTTCTACCTCTTTACTTTTTTTTCATTACTGACATACTATAAAGAGGGTTTAACTACATTGTATCTTTTATAGTCAACAAATTCACAAAAAAAAATAATAATTTGACCCAGAAACATGATGACATAAAATAAAAGTTTGAGAAGTTGTTTCTGTTTTAATAGCTGGAAGAAGACTGCTTTTATTTGTTTGTTTGCTTTTTAATTGATTGTTTAAAGAATATTTCCCTCTGCATGTGCACTATCAGAATTTCTTTATATATATATAGAACTAGTGATTTTAAGTGACTTATTTTATTACTATTGTTTCTGTATCATCGCATAATTATTAAGTGGCACAAAGCATATGGACAACTTCTCTTTGTAAATGCTGTAGACAATTTTTCACTACAATGTTTGAATTACATCTATTCACAGCAATTGTTCAATTACCACAAGAGCAAAACAAATGCCCTTAAACTTCAGATAGGCAAAAAATACAGAACTTATGTAAAAAAGTATTCTGAGTCAACGTGATGGGGGCAATCCTCAATAAGTTCAAGCAAGAATATGTTTGGAGTTACAGGGAGCCATCCCAAATATAGCTCAATTGCCCTGGTTTCTAGTGTGAAGCCCATAAAACCTAAATGAGAAAATTTAACTACAAAGTTAGTTGTAGGCAAATATGGGATTGAACCCTACCCCCCTTTGTTCCAGTCCAGTGGAATGCTAATCAGGGAACATTTTAGCAGGTTCTTTGCTGCTTTGAAGAAGCCAGTTTCCTTGGTCTCACAGAACCCTGGAAGAGGAAGAATTCCCTCCTCCAGAACACAGGACCAGAGGTACAGAGGCCTGCTGTGTGCCCTGCTGGGAGTCTTAATTAACTTTGGATGGATGTCCGGCCACAACCCTGGAAAGACTCTTCAGGGTGTGCAAATTTCACCTTCAATCATTGAAATAAGCAGCCAAAACATCAGAATGTCTTTGGCTACAGGACATTTCCAGATATCAACTGGCTTCATGAGGGACATAAAGACAAAAAAGAAAACAGGAAAGCAGAACTGGAATTCCATGAACTGGCATTCTATACAGCATAATTCAAGCTGTAATTTTATGACTCTGCTGCTGAGAATCCAAATTCAGCTTCTCTCCACCCTTACATTAAAGATGAGAGGTAAGATGAGAGGTAAGAACTGGGGTTAGGAAAGCTAAGGTTAGTCCGGAAGCCGGTGTTTATGAGGACATGGCAGACTCACAGCCATCTTGAACCTTTGGGATCTGAGTCAGCTTTTTATAAGAAGATGCTATCGCTGTTTGGGTCTTATCATTTTGTTTATTTGTTTGTTTTGTTTTATTTTGTTTGGCTAGTTTGAGTCATTGCATTAGTGCCATTTGGGTACACTGGACTCAGGTTTTTGTTTTGTTTCAATTCTGTGATGGCCAAATGTAGAGCCATGTAAGGAACAGCTTTCTTAATTCTTCGATCTGTAGAGCTACAAGTGTTCATATACAAGCAAATTAGACTCCCTTTAAGATTCTTCTCATCTCAAATATCAAAAACCCTTATACATGTTTACACAGCTTATGCTCTTGACCTGAAAGAGACCAGGAGAGAGGCCATTCATAGGCACTGGTGTGTATATAAGAGAACAAGAGGTAGTCACGCCTGATTGACCTTGGAACAAGGTTTTCTTTGACCATGACACAGAACAAGTGCATCAGTTATTTTTCTGTATATATTCTAGGTGTTGTGGCCTTATAATCTCTATCAAAACTTTATCACTCTTCTGACAAGGTTAAAGCAGCCACAGATAGTAAGTAAATGAATGTGACTACATTCCAATTAAACTTTATCTGTGGACCTGAAACTTGAATTTCAAATAATTTTCATCTGTTGTGAAATATTAATCTTCTTTTGATATTTTCAACCATTTAAAAATATGAAAACGAATTCTTTACTCTAAGGCCATTCCAAAACAGGTGATTGTCACATTTGGCCAAGAGGTCACAGTGTACCAACCCCTGGCATAAGGAACATTTTGTAAAATATTTGGTAATTATCCTCTGTGACATAAGCCAAATATCTCCTGTGTTTCAAAATTTCAACTCCATTGTAAACCCTTTGTGATTTGAGTAGGCACAGCTGTTTGAATTAGATACACATATTTATTTTCTGGGATGACAGTAAAAGTCAAAAAGTAACTCCCAAGAGTTAATATCTGAAATTTGTGGACAAATTCCAGTCTGACTTTGAAGATCGCTCTTAAATGGTTGCAAAAATATACAGCTGACTTTTTCATAGCATGCACCCTGAAGAATCATACCAAGGTACATTTTCTGCCTCCAAACAATCTTACTTCTCCCAAAACTCCACTGCTTTAGTAAATCTTAATCATATCTAATATGTGGGGGATGAGAGAGGAATATAGATACGACTGCAGCAATGCTAAAGTTAATATATTATCACTTAGAAGCTTCAGAGGAGGCACTCAAACCAGAAGTTAATCACTTGTATGTCTATTTTTGAAATAAAGAACTATACAGGGCCGGGCACGGTGGCTTGTACCTGTAAGCTTCAGCCTATGAAGCGGCCAGGGCTAGGGATCGTGGTTCGAGTCCTGCCTGGGACCCAGAGCAAGACCTAGTTCCAAAAAAATAGCTGGGTGTGGTGGCGCGCGCCTGTAATCCCAGTTACCTGGGAAGCTGAGGCTGGGGTTGGCTTGAGTCTGTGATACCCCGGGCAACGAGAGCCTGCAGTTCCATGGGCAAAAATAGCAAGACCTAGTCTGAAAAAAAAAAAAAAAAGAACTATACGTAGAACTTAAATAACAGTCCCCAAAAAACTCTTTGAACTGAACATAAAACATACTCATCTCAAACAAAATATAGATTGCAATTTTTTATCACCAGTGGAAAATTGAAAATAAAATTTTCTTTCTCATTTCTATTTATTTGTCAAGTATGGGCTTGTGAATGGGCTATCAATGTTTTCTTCAATTCAAATTGGATTCAATATCTCTGATATTAGGCATCCACTCCCTGCAGAAACAGAGTAAATGAGGCATTGTTCCACTCTTCAGGGTCCTCAGAACCTGAGATGACACAGTCACTTCAGTCATAACAAGATGGACCGAGATGATTCATTGTTCCCCAACCCTCATTTCTCCTGTCCCTCTCTGATTCTTCGGTTCTTTACAATTACTTTTCCTCAGTGTCTCTGAGTCTCTTCTGACTTTCCAAAGCCCACATCCCAAGAGGGAAAACTCTGAGGAAGAGCCCAGAAGACCACGGCAGGTTCTAGACTGATGACAGCACACATTTCCCATCTCCATCCTACCACCAAGAGCAGCCTAGGGAGAGAACAGAAGCAGCACAAAAGACACCAAATAAAGAAATATTACTAGTGAGTTATTCCATCTGAAATTGCTTATAAATCAAGTCGGGGGTGAATTTGGTAGATTTATCTAATTTCAAAGCAGGAAACCCTTTATTGCAGTTGCAAGATTCCCATTGAAAGCATACCCTCAGCATACATAAAGACCTACTCCAAGGGAACAAGCTTTCTAGATTTTTATGAGCCAGGAGTCTATTGTAATGTTGCTGTCATAGCAGCTGCCAATCTGGTCCCCAGCAGGACTCTAGAAACCTGAAGATTCTACCTTGGAAGTGTCATAAAATAATATTTAATGGCTATAAAGGAGTACAAAGCTTTCCAGCAGCTGCAGAAGGCACACTTTCCACCTCACTCTCTCTGAGAAATACTTACACTGAAAAAAACTAACTCAGAAGGGAGAAAATGACCCATTACTTCTCAAGTCAATGGTGTGTTGACTTCTTACAAGAACAGCAATGAGCATGTAGGAGAAACAGATGTTACTTTATTTTACTAAAACTGTGGGTAGCATCAAGTGTAGGTAGAATTGTGAGGTGAAAATTTAGCATTTTAACTTTGAGTATAGCATTGCCCCCAATCTCCTCTCTAGCCTCTCATCCATTTTGGTAACCTTGTTCCTCTGTGGCAACTAGCATTTCTCATCTTCTCATCCACCCCAAAACTGCTAAACCTTGTGGAAAGGGGGTCACTGAGAACTGTAATTGAAAATCAAGTAGATTTTGTCTCTGACAATATTGTACTTAGTCCACTGTGAGGAGAAAAATAATAATAATAGTGTTACCAATATAGAGAAAAGGATAATATGATGTAACAGACTTCCTTTGCACTGTAAAACTAATCTATGAGAATAAGTAAGCCAGACGGCAGTCCAAAACAAGGAAAGAAAGGAACCAGGAATGATAAATGAACTGTGTTCAGGTGGCTCTGAGAACTCCACATTTCATGTATGGCTTGCTGATTGATTTTTAAATTGTGTGCAGACAAGTTGAAATGCAGAAGTAATCACTAAAAAGTTGAAATGAAGTATATATCTTTCATGAGAAAATTGAATTTTCATTAAAAATTGTCTATAAACAGTGAGGAAAGAAGAAAAAGGCATCTTTCTAAAAATACACATTTAAAGGAAAAAAACCCAACATACATGTAAATCACCTGCACTTAAAAGTATGCAGCTCATTTTCTCCATTGCTCTGGAGTCTTTGTTTTCCACTGTGTATGTATAATTATTACCAAACCAATTTTTGTCTCTGATGGTCTCTAAATGTATTACCTAAAGCTTAATGCTTAGTGACTTTGTTTTCTAAATTGTTTACTCCAGTTGGTCCTCTTAGAGTCAAATGTAAGAAATGAAATAACCAGAAAGTCTGTGAGAACACTTCCAGAGCCAAGCCAATCCTTCTCATTCTTCCAGCTTTTCTCTCATCTCTCCCCTACTTGTCCTCTCCCACATCACTGTCCCTACCCCTTTCTTTCTCTCTCCTTTTCTTCACCTGGAGATTGGAGATACGCCCAGAAGAGGCTTTCTTTAAGCAATGGAAGAAGTGATGATCAGTTGAGAAATAAATAGTAATGAAGAGTCTGCTTTGCTCTGCATGGCACCGTCCAGTTTCAGTCTGTAGTTTATCGGCTTTGTGTTTGACTACTAGGTGTCTAGAAGCAATGGAATTCATAGCTGTCCCTCTGGGATGTTCAACCCAGGAGGTAACCCAAAATAGTCCTAACAATGCACTGAAGGATAATGCACAGGAAGCAATGCTGGTGTCCTTCCCATAAGATACCCTATATGTGATGATATAGGTTTCCCATGAACTTATACCAGTTGAAGTTTATTATTATTTTTTTAACTGTTCAATCATCTGAAATTGCAATGAGTCCTTAACAGCCCATAGCTTCCAAACTGAACTGCCCGGCAAGACAGACCATTCGAACCTTGCGAGTGCTGCTGGGAGCGTGATGCTGCTGGAAGATTGTTTATTCCACTGTAACTTTATGTCCAGACATCGGAAAGTAATAAAAGGATAATACCTGTCCCCAAACAAACCCGCATATCTATCCCTACAACAAACCAATGTCCCTAATCCCCTTTCCTGAACAAGTAAACTGAAATTGACCAAGGATGTAGACATTATCAGAAAGCCCCACCAGTCACATCGACCCCCCACTTTACCTGACCAAAGAGAAAAAAAAAATGTGTGAAATGAACCCTTCATGTCCCTGTGAATCATGACTCCCTTTTCTGTCTACTCGTGGCTCTCACTGCAGGGAACACCAGTGTTGCCCCTCAGAGCCCTTTTTCTCTAATAAAGAGCCTGATTCTTTGCTAGTCTCTGACCTTCCTTTTGGTCTCTGACATTATGCTAACATAATGTTAAAAACTTTTAGTAGAATTAATGTGTGAGAGGGTGAGAGAAAGAGGGAGG
>PVHY01032478.1:0-11847 GCA_004024945.1 Uropsilus gracilis
AGGAGCAGGGCCCGAGCCCCAGCCCCTCGCCCCGGCACCCCTGCGGCCGCAGAGCTGACACTCTGTGGCCGGGGAGGCACCTGCCCAGCTCAGGCCCATCCGGCCTTGACTGGACGTGCGGCCTCGGGATGCTGGAGCAGAACTGGCCCATTCCAGACTGCAGCCGTCCTGGCTGGGAAGGCAGGAAGGAGCCCGGGGAACCCAGGGTGCTCAAGGCAGGAGGGTGGGTTTGACCTTTGACCCCTGACCTGGGGTCCACTCCCTGAGGGTGGGTTGGGCTCCCCTGGCCCAGGGAGGGTCCCCCCAGGCTTGCAGACCCTGCTCCCGAGGTGCTGGGCAGAGCTGGCCTGGGTTTGAGACGCTGTGCAGCTGGGGTCGGGTCTGGGGACCAGGCTTCTGAGAAGGACGGGGAGACTCAGGGCTCGGGGCAGCCTGGTGGGTGTCGCTCAGGACGGGCTGTGGGACCCGGGAAAGAGGAACCTGAAGGAGGCAGGCCCAAGTGATGGTGCTGGCGGTTAGGGATGGGGGAAGATGCAGAGATTTTCAGGGGAGCAGAGGTGCTCCCCCTGGCTTTGGGGTGCTGATCTTATCCTTATCTGCAAATTTCGAGAAGAGCCTTGGGGTCTGGGAGGTTAGTAGTGCAATGAGCTCATATGGCATCTCCGAGGAGACAGTGACCTGTGCCCTGTAGTTTTTGCCCAGTTTATCAGTTTATTCCATCGTGTGCCCAAGGGCTGGATTTCTCTGCTGTCCTGTGGTCATACTCTCCCATGACCCCATGATCATGCACCAGGATCACAGGGATGTGACCACGACCACGGGGACGATGAGCCCTGGTGTCTGGTTGAGCACAAACTGCACAGATGCCTGGAGCAGGTGGAAGAGGATCCCGCTCTGCTGAGTTCTCATAGTGGGCTGCTGTGGGGGCTCACGAGGAGTGGGGGGAATGGAGCCCCTTGGGGCATAGCCAGGGCCTGGAGCCTGAGGGCTAGCAGAGGGAGCCCCACAGGAAGCCCTGAAACCCCCTGACCTAGCAACTGCTCCTGAGCTATGCTCTGTGCCCTGAGCTTCCTGTGCCTCCCAGGCCTCTGGGTCCCAGGAGACCTGGACATTGCCCAGGGGTCCTGCCCCCCAGCCCAGCCCTGTCCCTGCAGGGTTTGTGTCTGGGCTCACACTCAATCTCCTCACTGTGTGTCTCACACAGTAATACACGGCTGTGTCCTCGGTGCTCAGGCTGCTCATGTCCAGATACAGTGAGTTCTTGACGTTGTCTCTGGAGATGGTGAATCTGCCCTTCACTGAGTCTGCATAGTATGTGCTACCATCATCATGTCTAACGAGTGCCACCCACTGTAGTCCCTTCCCTGGAGCCTGGTGGACCCAGCCCATCCAGTAGCTGCTGACAAGGAATCCAGAGGCTGCACAGGAGAGTCTCAGAGAACCCCCAGGCTGCACCAAGTCTCCCCCAGACTCCACCAGCTGCTCCGCACACTGGACATCTGCAAACACAGACACAGCCCATGAAGATCTTGGCTCACATCCACGGCTTCTTGCCCTCCCATCCACTTCCTTCCTCAGGGTCTCCTTTGCCCCAGGAATTACCTCCCAGAAGAGCCAGGAGGAGCAGCCAGCTCAGTCCAGGCTCCATGGCGAGTGTCTTCGTTCAGTCCTGACCTCAAATGGACACCTGGATGCGGGCTGGGCTCCTGTGCAGAGCTGCAGGATCGGGCTGGCTGGTTTTCACGAGCAGGAGGCCAGCCCTATTTGCATGTCTCCTGCTATATAGCATCTCTGGGCTGCTGTCTGTATTGAGAGGAATCCAGGGAAGGTCCTTGGGACTCTGTGGTCATAGAAGCTGTGTGACCGTGTGATTTTATTAGGGACAGAGCTGTGTGTGTGCTGAGCACATGTCATCAGTGTGAGCTGTACAGGTGTGTGAGCTCAGTACGTGCACTATAGGTTGGTCTTGCAGGACACCTTTGCGTGTCTTGATTTCACATGACCAGATTCTTTTTGTGCAAACATTTTCTCCCATTTGGTGAGGATTCTTTCTGTTTTACTTCAATTATATATCACTTTACAGGTGCTTTATGTTTTGATTTAACCCCATTTATTCATAAGATTTTTCCTTCTCTTGACTTTGGAGAACTGTCCACCTAGCCATCACTGAAGCCAGCGCTGAGGGCTGCTGTACCTTATCTTTGCCCTGTGTTGGTTTCAGCCCTATTTACATAGCATAGCGATGAAACCATCCACGGCCTTAGGACAGAGTAACAGTTCAGGATAATGATGATTGTATAATGATAACATCTGGCTCTGCATTCAAAGCAGGAGATGCTGTTGCTATTGGGGGAACAAGGAAGGACAGGGGGGGTGGGTCTCTGAGACTCTCCTGTGCAGCCTCTGGATTATTTGTCAGTAGCTACTGGATGGGCTGGTTCTGCCAGGCTCAAGGGAAGGGACTACAGTGGGTTGCATAATGATGAATCAGGAAAGAAAGAATGAAGAAGACAGATGCTGGATGGCATCTCTGGGGGGAATGTAGAGAAACACAGCAGAGCATCAGTCAGAACCCAGCCAAGAATAACCACTTGACATTCGAGGATAAAATGGAGACCTCCAGAGGAGGAGGGTGTTTTATGGGTGCGATGGCCAAGAGGGATAGCTAACATGGGGGCTACAGAGCCCTTGTGTGCAGGGTGGGAAGGAGACAATTGTAGCAGGTGGAACTTACATATTTGGGGCGGGTACAAGAATGGAAAGACATCCTTACTCCACAAAGAATGAATAAAATGTGTCAAATCTGCCCTAAGTATTGAAATCTATCAATTCTCTTCTCTGATCTCAGATGTATGAAACAGGAAATTGCCCCAGATGGAAAGCCTGATGAACATTTAACATCAGGTCCTGTAACAAGCATGACTGATCAGCTCTTGAGTGAGTGAAGAATGAAATGGCCTGGCATGTGGCGCGTGCTTGTAAGCAGCAGCCTAGGAAGCTGCAGCCAGATCCAGGGATCGTGGTTCGAGTCCTGCCAGGGGCACATAGCAAGACCTAGTTCCAAAAATAGCTGGGTGTGGGGGTGCACGCCTGTGATCTAAAATACCTGGGTAGCTGAGACTGGGGATGGCTTGAGTCTATGTTACCCTGGGCAACGTAATCCTGCAGTTTCATAGGCAAAAATAGTGAGACCTAGTCTCAAACAACAACAACAACAATGAAATGGGAATTATACTCAAAGACAACAGACATGTAGTCCTGACCTCCCAGGGCCGTGGACACAGCAACACCGGCAAAGGAGCATGTGTGTTGGTGCCGGACCACAGCTCAGAGCCAGAAAGAGCCCAGGAACAATCTAGGTGATTGCTGTGGAGCAACTACCATGGAGAAGAAATGACACTGAAACACAGTGGGAGACAATGGAATCTAAAGCAGAGGTTTTCTTCTTTTTAATTCCCATACTACACTGCTCATATTTGTATAGTTATTATTCACTTTATGGCCCTCCCTGATCAACTTCCTCCTCCCTCTCCCCTTTCCCCACTCTGGTTACTCCAACTCCTCTCTCCTTCTAAGCCATTGGTTGATGATAGACTCACCGGTCTCCTTTTCCTGGAGTAACATCCTCTTTTCCTGGGTGAGCATCTTTGTTCCTGGAATCCAGGCTGCTGAGATATCCAAGGTTTTCTGTCAAGTGGGCAGCCGGGCCTTCTAAACCAGGAAGCTCTCATAGAGCGGGTGTGTGGCGTGTTTCTCCAGGATCCTTTGTTGTGCTGCTTCCTATGGCAGAGGAGACATCAAGTTGGCTGTCTCCTTTCTGGTGTCTATAAAATATCACTGCTTCTGTGCCATATAGTTATAATATCTTATGTTAGGAACCCAACTCCCAGTCACTGGCTGTGGAGAAGTTCCCTGATGAGGACAGACTCTGCAGGTTGTCAGTTCAGTTCCCTCCCTTCTCATAGTTTACAGCCTTCTGTGGGGCTACAGTAGAGCAAAGTGTAAGAGTCACATGTGATAAGGAGTGTCCCAGAGATCATTGATAGGAAAACCACGGTTGAAAGAGTAAACTGTAAAAATCTATATTCTTAGAAAAAGTGATGGGGAAGCTTAATGTAAAAATCAAAAAAGAGTAAGGAGAAGTTACAAAACAGAAATGGAAAGACAGAGGGTCATAATCTGCACTATGAATGCATGTATGTAACCAGCTATAAAAGCTACAAGAAATGCAGAAAATCTTATGTACACAGCCCCAGCACACAGCCTCAGTGTGTGAACCAGCAAGAAATGGAATATCTGAGAACAATTATAAAAAAGAAAATTGAAGAACATTGAAAACCCTCCCCCAAAAGAAAAGGACACGGCCTGCTGGTCTACCAGTGAGTTCACCCTTCAAAGGGTCCCGGACACCATCCTTCTCTATCGCTTCTAGCAACGGAGGGAGAGAGATGAATGACCCAGCACAGTGTATGAGGCCAACATGATCCTGACACTAAAACAGATAACACACAAATGAGCAAACTGTGGACAGATACCCTCAGAAATAGAGATGCAATAATTCTCAACAAAATATCACCACAATGAATTAACAACATGTTAAAAAAGGCAGCAAATCCAGAGTCACTTGTGTTTATTTCAGGAGCAGAGGATGCATAAACAGTGATGAGTCATCCATGGGAGTGTCCATTTCAACAGGGGAAAGACAGAATTACAGGATCAGACCCCCAGCTGCAGGGAAGGCAACAGACAGGATTCACATCCACTCATGATAAAGACTCTTAGTGAGATGAGGCTGGAAGTGACACACCTCAGCAGGACACAGACCACGTGCACACACCCACAGGAGCATCCCACTCTGTGGGAGAGACTGAAGTTTCTCCTCAAGGTCAGGACCTGACAAGGACCCACCTGTTCCATCCTGCTCAGCATCAGACTCAGAGAGGAGAAGCCAGAGGAACCCAGGTTTAAGAAGAAACAGTGCAGCTCTCACTCCTTGCAGCAGCTACAACAATAGACACAGAGAAGCCTAAAGGCCCCACTGAAACTTCTGGAGTTGGAAATGAGTCTAGTCCAGTGCAGGCTCCAAACCTTCTTTGTGTCCTGTGTGCTGTGTGCTGGGGAGGGGGGTGTTGCTCGGGTGTTTGGCTCATTTTTTTGAAATATATTTCACATGTTTTTGATTTTTGTGGTTCCCATTCCCATATTTCTCCTGCCACTATATTGAAACCAGGTAATAAATAAAAAGAAAAGACTTTATGACTTAAATGCAACCCTCTAACTCTGTAACTCAAATCAACTTAGCAGCCTGCTTCTGCTAGACAGAACCAAAACAGTTTCCTCCATAGGTAAATGCCTTCATAGATCACATTTACATTTTCACTGCCTCCTTATCTTTTATTATATACATTTAGGCAACAGCAGTTTCTCAGCTCCCAAAACTGCAAAAATAAAAAATAAAACCTTAAAAACTACAGTCTAAGCCTTACACTAGTTTTCCTCAACTTACCCTCTTTCAAGCTCTTTAGGTTCTTTCTACCATGCCCAGCCTTCTCACAAAATCCCAAACCAAAACAAGACTCTTACAGTGCAGACTAATTTATTTCCAACAAAGTGATTTACTCATTACTGCAAAAAGAAAAATAGTAGAAGAACTCCAATTACATCAACATTGCCCAAAAGCTTTTTCAGCATTGTCCAAAGTCCTTTTCCAGATTGTTTAAAACCACTCAATCTCTCAGTCCTGATTATTGCGCCAATGTCCAGTCAGTTGGAGTCCATCTTCATATGCTCGAAGACATCTTCCTTTGGCTGCTCCCTTGGCTGCTCCAACTCCTCCATGCAGTCTTCTCCTTGTCCTCCTCCAGGTAGTTGAAAGAAGCTCCACAGTACCAGAACTAGCCAAGTTCATTTTCTTCTCAGACCTAACACACAGTCTCTCCAGAAATACCTATGTCAAACTCAGCAAGTCACACTCCAATGGAGTTCAAATCTCCAACCTCTTTAGCTTTCAGTTGGCACACTCAGCTTATGCTCACTAAGAGCCGTGAGTTTCCAGGCCCACCGGGCCTGAAGCTCCTCATGGCCTCAAGGCCTGGCCTCCATCTTTCCTCCAAAATAGCTGATCTCTTTTTTTTTTCTGTCCCTCAACCAATATGTATATCCTTATTTCCTGCCAAGAGAACCCCCCCACCCCCCACCCCACCCCCCAGGCTGGGGAGTCCTGTCAGGCCTGGTTGCTAATCAATGTCCTATGGACCTCTTAGTAACATTTGAAAATTTAAAGCCAGAGACAATGGCACCCAGAGCTAGGCACCCCCTATCATTTCAAGGAATAGCATTGTCCATATGGGGTCCATATGGGTTCAATATCACCACTGACCAATCACCATATTCACTTATGTTCCTCAATCTACTGTTTCACCCCTCTTGCTCTCCTTGTTTGCTGAACATTTCATGTCCACAGCCAGCTTGTTAGTTTTCACTATTTCTTGACACATTTTAATTAGGTGATTGATTGCCTTCTTGTTCCTGCATTTTCAGAATCTATAGTTTTTTTTTTTTGTGACAGTAGATATTTTACTTTATTCTTATTTTCATGACACTTGACCTTTAAGGATTAGGGATTTTATTTAACGAGTGTAGAAACAATTATTCCAGGAACTGCTGCTTTTTTCTTGCACATCAAGGTTCTGTCTAGACTGAAAGAGATGAATGTTATCTCCTGAAATAACTGTCCGTGTTTCCCTTCTTAGCAGGTAACATTTCTGCCCAGGGTCCATTCTGACTCGATCTGTGTCATCTGCTGTTCTTCCCATTTCATCTGTCTCTGCAGGTGCAAATCCAATCGTCCCATCGCCCATCCTTGACCAGACAGTCTTGGACCCGTTGAATTGCATTTGCTCCTCAGACACATGAGTTGACTCCAGCGATCAGGGCTGTTCCTGGGATTCATTTCTGTCCCTTTGTTCTATCAGCCCATTCTGTCTCAGCCACATGTTGTCTTCGCTGTGCGACTGTGGAGGTAGGTAAGGTGGACAGGGTCAGGGCCCTTGTTATGTTCTCCATCTATGCTGACCTAGGCCTCTGCCTGTCCTGAGGCTTTAGAGTCTGTCTGCATCCATCAGATGATATGCTGGGGTTTTTATAAGCTTGGCATTAAACCTACAATTCTCTTGGGGAGTGCTCATGTTTTCCCAAAATCCAGCCTTCCCATCCTTGAGCATGGAATACTCTCCATATATTTAGCTTTGATTTCTCTAATGCCAGATTTTCCTAGCTTTATTCATACAAATTTGGTACAATGTTGCAAGATATATATTTAAATATTGCATTTTGAACTTTCTAAAATACCAGTAGTATTTAATTTTATTTTCATATAAACTTCATATTAAATTTCTGCTGAATGTATATAGACAAGTAATTGACTTTGAAATTAAATCTCATGCAAACTAACCTTGTACTTTAATCTTATAAGCTAAACTTTCACATGGGATGGTTGTTGTGAGAAGTATTTTGAGAAAAACTCTCCTAGGCTATGTATACGTTGCAATCATCTGTGGACAGAGACACTTTCATTTCTGTGTCCCAGTCTGTGTGCTCTTTCCTTTCATGGTTTTGTTGCCAAAGCTCACCTGTCAGACAAGGTGAAAGAGACAGTGAGCAGGGACCAGGCTCCTCCTGCCTCTGGTGGGGGGTTTCTGGTCTGTCAGGATTCAGTGAGGTTCTGGCTATGGGTGATTTTAGGTTTCACTTATCAGGTGAAGAATCCTGTATGTTCTGAGCTTATTGGAAGTCACTTTATCATGTGGCAGTTGAATATCCCTAATTTTTCTGTAAAACACTGTTATGCTCAACTTAAATTTGTTTCAACCGTTTCTGTGGAAAACACGAATCAGACGGTCACTGATCACAGTCCCCGCTCAGCTCTGCTCACACCTGAGAGTCTCTCCTACTCCACAAATAACCCTCAAATGTCAGTCAGGAAACCCCAGCCTCCAGGTGTTTCCTGAGCCCCTGGTGTCCTGAGAGCAACTGTGTCCCAGTGCCCCCTGCTGGTCCTGGGAGTCCCCAGCCCAGCCCTGTCCCTACAGGGTTTGTGTCTGGGCTCACACTCACTCTCCTCACTGTGTCTCTCTCTTGCACAGTAATACACGGCTGTGTCCTTGGCGCTCAGGCTGCTCATCTGCAGATACTGCGAGCTCTTGGCATCATCTCTAGACATGGTGAATCGGCCCTTCACTGAGTCTGTGTAGTGTGTGATACCACCGGTATAAACAATTCCAAGCCAATGCAGCCCCTTCCCTGGAGCCTGGTGGAACCAGTGATGTAGTAGCTGCTGAAGGTGAATCCAGAGGCTGAACAGGAGAGTCTCAGAGACCCCCCAGGCTGCACTAAGTCTCCCCCAGACTCTACCAGCTTCGCACACTGGAAGATTGTGTAGAAACACTTCCCAGCTCCAACACCCGGAAAAACAATGTCTTCAACCTGTAGCCGCGACTGGACGCGAGATGCTGCCCGTGTCCTCGTGCCAGGACCAGCCTGACGAGGGACCGTCTCTCCTGAGCCCCGCTGCCTCCTGCGGAGACCATGCCACTGCCTCCCGGACACGCGGCAGCCAGAACCCGAGACCCGAGTCTCCACAGGCCGGTCCCGATTGCACGGCGAGTTCTGTCCAGACGTGGGCTCTCTGGGCCCGGGAGAGCTGGCTCTGCTCTGGCCACGTCCAGCTTCCTCCGGTTCCCGCGGTGACCCCGGAATGTCCATTATGTGGGGTGGGGTCAGGGCCAGGGCTGCTCCCGTGGGTGTCCCCACTTCTGCCTGTCATCCTCGGCCTCTCCCAGGAGGCTGGGTCTCTTCCACGGGCCTTGTGCCCTGACAGGGTGGGCCTGGCTAGGACTGGAGCTGGCAGCCCTGCATACCTGGGGGTTGAGGAACAGGAGTGACCAGTTCAGGGGACCCCTATCCATGGACCCTTAGCCATGCCAGCTCTGTCCTGTCAAGTGCCCACCCACACAAGCCTGTTGTCCAGGAACCCATAGGACCCCTCTAGCCCTGCTAGCAGAGGAGCCCAGGCACTCCTGGTGCTTAGCCCTCAGGTTAGAGTGGGGCAGGACAACGGGGAGGACAGGCAGCAGCTGAGGCTCCGAATGCCACCCATCCCGTGTCCCCTTTGTGCACAAGCCTGTCTGTGCCCAACCAAGGCCAGTCCTTCAGGAGTGGGTGTGGGGGACGTCGATGGAGCTGAGGACCCGGGGGAGTGATGCTGAGAGCAGCTGGCAGAGACTACGGAGACAGAGGGGCCAGGCCCAAGCTCTCTCGGGAGCTGAGCCAAAGCTTTATTCTTGGGGGTCAGGATACACTGTTTCCGCCCAGATGTATGCTCCAAGGCCAGCGTCCGTAGCAGGCGTGGACGCAGAGCAGATTCATCTCTCATTGTATCTTGACACTGAACTCTTGGCTTGGCGGTGGCCTGACTTGTGTATTCACACACGTCCGGTCAGGGTGGCACTGTCACTGTTTCTCAAAGGTTCTGTTTCCCAGTGAAGACCTGTGTCTCCTTCTGAGCTGATCAGGATCCCTGACCCCCGTGTGGAGCTGGTTTTCCCGCCTGTTTAACCCCCACTGATGCTGTCACTGTGATTCTGTCATTGTGGAAAACACCATTCGGGAGCTTCAGCGTCAGAACCACGACTCAGAGGACACATTCACTCCTCACTGTCCCCGCTCAGCTCTGCTCCACCTCAGGGTCTCTCCTGCTCCTCAAATAACCCTCAAATGTCAGTCAGGAAACCCCAGCCTCCAGGTGTTTCCTGAGCCCCTGGTGTCTTGAGGAGCAACTGTGTCCCAGCGCCCCCTGCTGGCCCTGGGCATCCCCAGCCCAGCCCTGTCCCTGCAGGGTTTGTGTCTGGGCTCACACTCACTCCCTTCACTGTGTGTCTCGCACAGTAATACATGGCCGTGTCCTCAGCTCTCAGGCTGCTCATCTGCAGATACAGTGTGCTCTTGGCGTTGTCTGCAGAGATGGTGAATCGGCCCTTCACAGAGTCTGCGTAGTGTGTGCTACCACTACCAGGATAAATCCAGCCAATCCACTCTAGTCCCTTCCCCGGAGCCTGGCGGACCCAGTACATGTAGTAGCTGCTGAATGTGAATCCAGAGGCTGCACAAGAGAGTCTCAGAGACCCCCCAGGCTGGACCAAGTCTCCACCAGACTCCACCAGCTGCTCCGCACACTGGACACCTGCAAACACAGACACAGCCCATGAGGACCTTGACTCACATCTATGGCTTCTCCGACTCCTGTCCCTTCCCCTCCTCGGGGTCTCCTGTTCCCCAGGAATTACCTCCCAGAAGAGCTACAAGGAGCAGCCAGCTCAGCCCAGGCTCCATGGCGAGCTTCCGCGTTCAGTGCTGACCCCGAGTGGACACCTGGATGCGGGCTGGGATCCTGTGCAGAGCTGTAGCTTCAGGCTGGCTGGTTTTCATGAGAAGGGGGCCGGCCTTATTTGCATGTCTCCTGCTATATAGCCATGCACTGAGTGTGGCTTCCTTAATCTATCAGGTCAGCTGCCACCAGCCCATGACCTGTGCAGGGTCCTGCAATTTGTCCCTGGAATACAGCATGTGTCCCCCGCCAGCCTTCCCACCTACAGGTAACTGGCCTGGACTCTCGGCTGCTGTATTGTGGGAAGGGAAGCCTGATCTAGATCAGATACAAAGTGACCTGTGTCCTGCTGGTGGTCAGTGAGTCCATATTGTCTGCCACTGAAGGCACAACTGGGTGCACAGAGGAACTGCTGTTCTCAGCGCAGGGGAATGTACCTCACACGCCAAAGACATCAGTTTCCTCACTGGCCACATGGGATTATTGGGGTGTGGGCCGCACATACCATCCTTCTCCCCCTTCTGAACCTCTGTGGAATGCAGGCTCCAGGCAGCCCACAGGCCACATGCAACTGCTTCACGGGTGGAGTCCCTGCCCGTCTCCCCATCTCCTGAGCTGCACAGTGACCCACCATCCGAGTCCATGAGCACAGTCACTAGGCCGCCGCGGTTGTCCTAGGCACAGCCATGCTGTGGGCTCAGGCCCAGCAGGCCTGACTCATGCACGGAGGACACAGGGGAACCCCAGCCTCCGGGGCCAAGCCTGACACCCTGGGCCGTGGGTGCTGGTACTCTCTGTGTCCTCACCGGGGAGCCCTGAGCCTGGGGTCATCTTGGTGTCTCTGAGGGTGCAGGTCGCTCACCCAGGATTTCCTCTGAGGGCTCAGACCTTCATGGAGTCTTGCGTCTCACTCCACAGACCGGACTCGGCTCCCTTCCCAGCACAGAATTAGCAGAGCTAGAAACACCACCCCAGCCCTGTTACCTGTGGGCACACGGCTGCCAAGAGGTGCCCGAGGGGCAAAGGGCCTGTCCACATGCAGTGAGGTCCACCTCTGGCCTTTGATGGGAAGGTGACCTGAGCCTGCAGATGGACACCAAGTGCTACCTCCTCATCCTGGCCACCCCTCAGTCCTCCCGGGGTCTCAGAGGGTCCCTCATGGGTGTGGAATCTGACGGCTCCTTCTCTGGGCACCATCCCCGTCCAGGCAGGGCCACTGCTTCTCAGGCCACAGAAGAACAGCCTTGGTGCATCGAGTGTGTGTAACAAGCCTTTCCTGGTGAAGCCCAGGCAGACGCAGGCAGGGAGCAGACGGGGGCAGACAGGGAGGCAGGAGACAGGGAAGGAGCAGGGCCTGAGACCCAGCCCCTCGCCCCGGCACCCCCGCGGCCACAGAGCTGACACTCTGTGGCCAGGGAGGCACCTGCCCAGCTCGGGCCCACCCGGCCTTGACTGGACGTGCG
>PVHY01032479.1:0-11839 GCA_004024945.1 Uropsilus gracilis
TGGTATGAGCAAGTGGTGGATGGATGGATGCACGTATGAATAGATGGATGGATGGATGGATGGATGGATGGATGGATGGAGGTAAGTGGATTGGTGGATGGATAGATGGAGGGATGGATAGATGGATGAGTAGGTAGGAGGATGGATGGATGGTGGTGTGAGCAAGTGGTGGATGGATGGATGCACGTATGAATAGATGGATGGATGGATGGGGGCGAGGGGTGAGTGGGTGGGTGAGTGGGTGAGTGGATGGGTGGATGGATGGTGGTATGAGTAGGTGGTGGATGGATGGTGGGAGAGTGGGTGGTGGATGGACAAGGAGTAAGATCAATGATCAATCATTTCAGCGGGCCTCTGAGCAAAGATACCGCCCTGCTGTAAGGACCCTGCAGTGCCTCGGGTGGCGCTGGGGCACAATCAGGCAGCTCTGTCTCGCTTCTCCCAGTTGCACCCAGACACCCTATCCTTTCAAATCCTAAGCGTTCTGCCCTTCAGCCCCCGACCCCCTTTTCCAGAGTCACCCAGAAATCCACGGAAGCGGCTACCTGGGGACTGACCATCAGGGAGCAGTGACCACGCCCGGCACTTCTTGGGCACAGTCACTGAGCGCCTGGGTGTGACACGGTCCTGGGAGCGCGGGGCTCCTCCCGGCGGCCGAGGGGGCCTCTCGAGAGCCACCCAGTGACCCTCCGAACCAGCGAGCCATTCTCTCGGCCGGCTCCTCCCCACGCATGGCTGAGAAGGGCAGGACGGCTGCTCTGCTGGCCTGTCCCGGGCGACCCTGGCAGAGGACAGGCTCCGAGTGGCTGGGCCCGGTGCCTGGCGTGGGCGGGCCCCAGAGCCACGGGCAGAGGCACAGACAGGGCAGGAGACCGTTGCCTGGGCCCGTGCTCCCCCTCTTGGCATGCCTTGGCCAGTTCTGCAGGCTGGCTTAGAGGGCAGCAATCTGGAGGGGGGGCTCTGTGCACCCACCCATCACCCACCTGCCTATCACTCACCCATCACCCACCCACCAATCGCCCACCCATCGCACACCCATCATCCACCCATCACCTACCCATCGCCCACCATCACCCAGCATCCACCAATCGCCCACCCATCACCCACCGTCACCCACCATCACCCACCATCGCCCACCATCACCCACCATCACCCACCATCACCCACATGGCCCCCCATCGCCCCCCATCACCCCCCATCGCCCCCCATCACCCCCCCACTGGGGTCCAGGCGGGATGGGCAGGCTAGTGGGGCCCGGGCAGGAGAGGCCCTCGGGAAAGGACAGAGGAGCGGGGACGTCCCAGCGGGCTGGGCGGGAGGCTGCCTTAGTTCCCGCAGACACCGGCTCCGTCCAGCAGCGCCGGACCCTCCCAGCTGCATCGCCACGAAGCTCCGTTCAGAGTCAGCGTCCGCGGACGTGGATGGCGCCTCCCTCCTGGGGGCGCTGCGGGGTCCCCAGCAGCGGAGCCGGGCAGGGCCGGGCGGCCAGCATGGCGCTGTGGCTGCCGGACCCACGGGGCCTGGCGTCCCTCCTGCCTCAGCCTGGCCCAGCAGGACGGCGCTGGCCCTCGGCGCCCCGGTCCCCCCCAGCCCCCCTGGGACGGAGGACGCCCCGCCCACCCCGCCCATCTGCAGCAGCAGAGGGACGCCAGAGGGACGCCCTGTCCCCTTGTCCAGCTCAGAGCGAGGCCCCGACGCCCTGGACGGTGGGACTCTCACCCCCGGACGTGGGTGGACACACAGGAGCTCATCTGCACCGGGCAGCCCGTGCTCCGAGAGGCCGCCAGGACCCTGACGCGGGGCCGAGGGACAGATGCCTCCCGACGCTGACCCTCAGTCCGGGGCCTGACCCCCTCCCCGAGCTCTGGCCGCAGCTCCGGGGTGCCGGCTCCTGCTTCGCCGGACTGGTCACCCACACACACCACGGGGGCTGCTCCCCGCCCGGGCCAGACTCCCCGCTGCGTGGACAGGGCCCGGGGCGCTCCTGGGTGAGCTCACCGGACACTCAGAGCCGCCGAGAGCCAGGCCACGGCGGTGGACGTCGGAGGCCGCGGGGGTGGGCGGTGGAGGCCACGTCTGGGCGGCGGAGGCCACGGGTGTGGGCCGGCTCCACCAGGACCTCAGCATCTAATGTCCAAAGACCAGGGGCTGCGGGTGGACAGTGGGCGCAACCCCCAGCCGCAGCCGGACTCGGGTCAGCGGCCTCCCTGGGCTGCAGGGTCCCGCCGGCCCCCTGGGGTGCTCAGCTTGGAGGCCGCGTGGCATGAGGCCCCGCAGACACCACCCTCCTGCCCACGGAGGCCAAGGTCAGCCCAGCAGGACAGCGGTGGACACAGACGGGGCTGCTCACGCCCCCCAGCAGACACGCGTGCAGAGGCCGGCGCAGACATCACGTCCCTGACGCAGACCATGTTCCTGGGCTTCAGCCGAGGGTCGGTGGACGGCGCCCAGCGGAGGGACGGGTCGTTCAGAGCGAGAGCTGGAGTGTCGCTGACCAGGTCCCCCGCCACCGTCCAGCAGTCCGGAAAGCGCTGCAGGCCTATCCCGGGCAACAGCCCAGGAGCGCCTCTTCTGGCTCCCGCACGCACCTCCCCGCGGGCCGCCCCCTCGCACCCGTCCCCAAGGGCAGTGGGGGTGCCCGCCCGACCCCCCCGCCACCCCCCCCCGCGATCCAGCAAGAGGCGATGAGTCAGAGCTGGAGTTAAGCTGGACCGAGGGGCGTCGCGTGGGCTGCTGCCTCTGTACTGATCATCTGTATCTTAGTGGCCACGCTGTCCTCACATGGCCCGTCCTTCCTGTCCCCCAGGGGTCACGTTGGCCTCCCTCCTCCCCAGCCCCTTTATCCTCGTGTGTCTGCAGGGGGCGCGCAAGGTCTCAGTGCTCCCAGAGCCCACGCGCCACCTCCTGCCTCTCTGCCCAGGACACCTCCTCCTAGAAGCCCCCCGAGCTTGCTCCGCCCTGGGCGTTCACGCCGGGGGCTTCTCGCCCCTCTGATCCGTGTCCCCACCGTGCTCTGAGTGGCACCAGTGACACCGCTTCTTTGAAGACACTCAGCAGGAGCTCAGGGTGAGCAAGGCCCCTCACGCTCCCCCAGGGCCAGGCCCCCCCAGGGTCCTCGAGCGTGCTTGGCCCGGCCGGCCCGCCACCTGACACGAGTGGGGTCTCCGTGTGATGTCACGTCTGCTCTGGGGTCGAGCGGGCAAAGGGCCCCTCAGGGCCGGGCCTGTCGCCGGGCAGTGGGGCTAGCGAGGGGGCACTGCTGGGCTTCCGCCGCCCTAGCAGAGAGGTTGGCCTTGCGAGAGAGCCGGTGGCTGTGTCCCGGCCTGGTGGCCCCTCCCTGCCCACGTGCCCGTCCGTGACGCCTCGGCCCCGGGGAGCGGGCGAGGCAGTCAAGGGGTCACCAGCTGCAGGCCTGAGGCCGAGACACGGGGTCCCGAGTGCCCGATCTGCTGCCCCACGTGTCCCGTGCGGCCACCTTGGTCGTCTCTGGGCCAGTGTCCACTCGGGTCCTTCAGGGGCACCGCTGGCACCTGAGAAATCATTCATGACATGGACATGACATCACACGGAGACCCCACACGTGTCAGGTGGTGTGGCTGAGTCAGCGTGTCTGCTCCCCGACCCTGGTTCAGCTCAGGCCCACCCCACCCCTTGCCGCCCTCCCCCACAAGCTCCCCCAGACTTGAGCTTAGCGCTGACCTGCTACGTACAGGACGCTGGGGTCACCAGTGCACAGATAAGAGGGGAGAGAAGTCCCCGGCGTGAACGCCCAGGGCGGAGCAAGCTCGGGGGCCTTCTAGGAGGAGGTGTCTGTTGTGGGCAGTGAGGCAGGAAGTGGCGTGTGGGCACTGAGATCTTGAGCGCCCCCTCCTGACTCCTGGAGGGTGGGAAGGCGGTCAGGACGGGCCATGTCGAGACAGAGCGTGGCCAGTGAGAGTGGGCCCAGGGGTGGGGTGGAGGAGGGACTCGAGCAGCCGGCTCAGGGGTGGAGAGTGAGGTCTCCCAGAGATTGCGAAGGAGGAAGGAAGCAGACATCCTGGGGGCGGCTGGTGGAGGCGCCCGCGACACGCACGTTTGGGGGGTGGCTGTCCATGTCACCAGCCAGCGTCCACAGTCCTGTGAAGTAATGGCTTTCCGTTAGCCGGAGCGAGGGAACGAGTGTCCTCATGAAAAATGCATGCGGTTAATAAAAGATGAGCGTTTTTAATTCGGGGCTCGCACTGCCCGGCCTAATTACGGTTATTTCTCTGTATTCACGCGGAGACTTTTATTTTCAAAAAGCAATCATGGTTTAGGCCATGAACATGGCTGGTTTTTGGGTTTTTTTTTTTTTTTTGATTGAGCGTGCCAAGCGTGTCGTGAGTGTGGTTTTGCTCCAGGCGTCACCTGAAGAATTGAACGTGTGGAAACTGAACACACACACCGCCTCCCCAGTGCCTCCTTCACACGCTCCTGGTTCTGTCACTCTGGGATCCTTTGTGCAGCCTCGTAGGTAGGGAGGCAACCTGGGATGATGGGGACACAGGAACCCCCAGGCCTAAGCCCTGGACGCCTCCGAGACCTGGTTCTTTAAAAATAATCTATGTATATTTCACATCTTTGCAATCCCCGGGGTTCACCCACTCCCTCCCCTCCCTGACGGCTCCCACCCATCCCCCCACCCCCGGCTGGGTACTGCAGTTTGGTTGTTTTGACTTTTCCTCCTCCAGTCTTTAGTTGGTTTTTCCGACGTCCCATCTATTAGTGACACCGTTTGGTTTCTGTCTTTTTGTTTTAATAATCAAAATCATTGATTTATATGTAAATTTCACATCTTTGTGATCCCTGGGGTTCACCCCCCCACCCTCCCTGATGGTTCCCACTCTGCCCCGCCCCCCACCCCACGTTGTGTGCTTCTATCTGGTTGCTGGCTTGTTTTGACTTTTCTTCACGGCTTTGTGTGTATCTTTCCCATGTCCCGTATAGCAGTGACACCATCTGGTGCCTGCCTTTTTCTTTTTGACTTGTTTCTGCTAATAGGATTTCTTCTGGATGCATCCAGGTTATCATAAAGTCATCTAATTTGTCATTTTTAATTGATGAGTAATATTTCATTGTGTATAAATACCACATCTTTTCATCTCTTCATCTGTTTTGGGACATTCGGGTTGTTTCCATGACCTTGCAATTATAAACAGTGCTGCAGTCAACATCCGGGCACAGGTGTCCATCCCTGAGAGAGCGATTGCTGGGTCACATGGTGGCTCCATGTTCAGTAGTGTGAGAGTCCTCCACACGGCTTTCCATAGTGGCTGGACCAGTTTACACTCCCGTGTAAGTGTGTCCCTTTCTCCCCGCAGCCTCACCAGTGCTTGTTGTTGCCTGTTTTTTGGTTACTGGTGCAAGGTGGGATCTCGTTGTGGTTTTGATTTGCATTCCCCTGATAGCTGGTGATGTTGAGCAATTCTTCATGTGCCCGTTTGGACATTTGTATTTCTTCTTTTTAGTTTTCTCCCCATTTTTTGATTGGGCTTCTTGTTTTGCTTTTGTTTAGTTGTGTGAGGTCTTTGTGGATCTTCGTTATTAAACCCTTATCACTCTTGGGGAGGGCAAAATTTTTTCCCATCCAGATGGCTTCTTTTAGTTTCTTCTGTTGTCTCTTTTGCTGTGCAAAAGTTTTTTAGTTTGATGTAGTCCCATCTGTTTGTTTTCCTTCATTTTTTTTTTTTTTTTTTTGCCATCTGTAGATGTTTCCAGAAAGGAATGTCTGAATTGTAATTCATGGAGGGCTTTGCCCAGGTTTTCCTCTATATATGTTATGGTTTCAGGTCTGACATTTAAGCCTTTTATCCATTTTGAGTTGGTTTTTGTACAAGGTGTGAGGATGTTGTCTTGGTCCATATTTTTGCATGTCTTAGTCCAATTATCCCAGCACAGTTTATTGAAGAGGCTATCTTTATTCCAATGTAAGTTTTTCCCTCCTTTGTCAAAGATTAGTTGACTATATATGTGTGGCTTTATTTCCAGGCACTCAATTCTTTTCCATCGGTCTGATTGTTGTGCAATCCCTATAAAAATTCCAATGACATTCTTTAAAGAGATAGAAAAAAAAATTACAGAAGTTCATATGGAATAACAAAAGACCTTGAATACCAAAAAGTCTCCTAGCCAAAAAAGAGAAAATGGAGGCTTGAGTATTCCAGACTTCAAGTTATACTACAAAGCCATAATAATTAAAACTGCGTGGTACTGGTACAACAGACAATCAGACCAATGGTTTCTGTCTTTTTCTTTCTGACTTGTTTCTACTAATATGATTTCTTCTAGGTCCATCCATGTTATCTCAACTTCATCAAGTTTGTCATTCTTAATTGAGGAGTAATCTTCCACTGTGTATATACACCACATCTTTTTCATCCATTCATCCACGTTGGGGCATTTGGGTTGTTTCCAAGTCCTTGCAATTATAAATAGTGCTGCAGTGAACATCCGGGCACAGGTGTCCCTTTGTATCAGTATTGAGGTCTCCTTTGGGTAGATTCCCAGGAGAGCGACGGCTGGGCTGAATGACAGTTCCATTTTCAATAGTGTGAGGGTCCTCCACACAGCTTTCCCTAGTGGTCTGACCAGTTTGCATCCCACCAGCCGTGTAAGAGTGTTCCTTTCTCTCCACATCCCCACCAGCACTTGTTGCCCGTTTTTTGTTTTTTGGTTTTTTTTTGATGTGGGCCTGTGACCTATTTTTTAAGTTCTGATTCGTGCTGAGGATGCAAGTGTTTGCATGCATTGAGGACAATTTTCAAGTGTTATAAAACGCCTTCCGGATTGGCTTTTCATCATGTCTGAACACTGCAATTGTGAAGCCAGATGCGATGGCACTTTTCTTTAATCCCATCTTTTAATTAAGATTTGTGCGCACGCCGCGCCACCGGCCCGTTGAAAATGTGCATCGCAGTCATATCCCACAGAGTGGGGGAGTCACAACGGCCATACTCACTGGCGGTCACTCCCCACGGCTCCCACCGCTTGAGGTCCAGGTAGCCAGTGCCCCCCTTCTGGCCCGAGGGACACCCAGGTGGACGCTTCACATCAGCAGACTCAACACTACGTGAGCCCGTGACCATTGTAAGGTCCCCCCAGGCTGCGCCTGGACTCCTGCCCCTTAACGACCGAGAGATCCAGTCCTTTGCATGTGTGAGCCGCATTCTCATGCCCCCGTCACCCCCAGGGGACGTGAGTGTGGTGTCCACTCTGGACTCTTGCAGCAATGTCCCAGCCTCCACTCCTGGGAATCTGTGGCCACGTGGCCTCTCGTACATGGATCACAGTGTGGCTCAGGACTGAGGCCCACTGTCCACCGTGCATTCCAACCAGCCGTGGGGGAGCTTGCCCCACTTCCTGGACAAGGGCCCCTCTGGCCGCCATCTTAGCCCCTTGTGGACCTCACGTTCTCTGTGATGCTGACGCTTCGTAGTAAGTATCGAAACCGGGGCGCCCAGATCCCCCACACGTTCCCTCTCAAGATGGCTCGTTGTCTGGTCCCTGTGAACCTTACCATCAGCTCGTCGGCGCCACAAAGCAGTCAGCTGGGACTGTGACAGGGACGCGTCTCCCCCGGGGGCTCGGGCAGTTGTCAGGAACACGCACGAATCTTTGATGGAGGTGCTTGATCCGCTTCCTGTCGTCTCTGTCGCTCTAATTCCTCTCAACCGGGGTTCTGTTTGCGCTGCCCGAGCCCGCACCTCCCTGTCAAACGCAGCCTTGTCTTTACCGTGATTGTGTCTCTTTCTCCCTGTCCATTGTCAGCCTGTGCATCACGCCGCCCGGGCCGCCAACGGACTTTGTTTGTCAGTCTTTTGTTCTGAAGCCTCGTTTATTATTTGGAAGCGTTTTTATGCGATTCCTTAGGGTTTTTGTGGCTCGTGCGTGCACATGGAGACGTCGTTTCAGAACTCGATGCCATTTGTTTCACTTTCTTGACTAATTGCTCAGCCGGAACGTTCATTTCTTTCAAACCCATAATTTATGGTTCAAAGTCCACGTTTGATGCCGCCTTTGTTACCTTTTCCTTCTGTATTCGATCCTTTTCGAAGCCATCGCAAATTGGATTGTTTGCCTGATTTAATTCTGTGGGCTTCACTCCCACAAATGAGAGGCGCGGCTGATTTTCCACATATTCCTCCCGCCTCCCGCGAACGTGCCGCATAGCTGAACTCTTATCAGCTCCACGAGGTTCTCAGAATGCATTTTCTGGGCGTTTTCTACACACGAGGCCATGCCCTCTGCGGATGGTGGTTTTGCTCTCTCCTTCCCATTCCGGACGCCTGCTTTTCAGTTTCTAGCCCCCACTTGGCTCCAGCGCCCACTTGGGACCCGTGGCACAACGTGCAGAGGAAGTGGCAGAAGCAGACGCTGGACTCGGGCCTGTGGGGTTGACCAGGAGCCCACGGCAGCCCGCACCCCGCCTGGAGCATCGGGGACCACAGCGCCGCCGGAAGGAACGCTCCCACCTCCTGGTCTCACCGAGGTCCTTATCTGAGGATGCTGAACACTGTCTGGGGCTGTGGCGACGGCCCCAGGGAGCACACGAGGGCACTGGCGTGGTGAGTGTCCTGCAAGACACACTCCAAGACACACCAAGAGCCAACAAGCCCCCAAAGGCCCAGAGCCAAGAGGGACCAACACTGACTGACACCAACACTGGACAGAAAGAGGACGAGGAGGGAAGCCGGCAGCCAGCCTGCCTCTTGGGCTCTTCCCCACGCCCAGCCGGGGATGTCCCACACCTCGATAACGAGCTTCGCCCGCACACAAAGGGAAGCCCAGCCCCCGGGACCACGAGCGACCGGCGAGCTCACTCCAGTCCCCCCAAAATATAGGAAACAAGTAGATCAGAAGGAAACCTGCACTGCGGCCGCTGCCTCCTTGCTGGCTCTGTGCAGCCGTGTCCCTCAAGGCCGAGGGACTGTGGGGAGTGGGCACTTCTTGGCTCCCGAAACTGCCGTTCTGCAAGACATGCGAGGGGGCGCTTGTCCATCCTCAGCCCGGGCAGCCGCCCCTGAAAGCTGGTCACTCTCCTGTCAGTTGGGACAGAAGGACCAAAACGACTCCATTTTGTTTAAAGCCTCCATGTTGAGGCCAGCAGCCTCTCCCTGCCCTCGGCACAAAGGACCCGCCATGGCTGGCCGCCCCACAGCCTGGTTCTGCCTCCCCTGATTCCTGGCTGTTCCTGACAACCGTCCTGTCTGCCTGATGGAGGATGGACGCCAGCGTCGTCCGCCTGACGGAGGATGGACGCCAGCATTCTTGGAAACCCGCAGTTGTGGGAACGTGTCCACCTGCTGGCTGCCCTCACCATGGGGGGCGGGGGGGGCGCTGCCCTACAAAAGGCTGCCGCAGAGACTGCTGGGGTCGCTCTGCCGAGCTGGCTGGGGGACCCGGGCGCCCCAGTGACAAGCCCGCAGCCTTGAGCTTCACCCCGAGCCCTTGTGTCTTGCTGAGCGGCCGCGCATCACAGCACCGTTCAGCCCCAGGAGCCAGCGCAGATCTGGCGGGGTCCCGGGTGGGGAGATCCTCCTAGGGGTCCCCAGGCGGGAAAGTGGGCGCCCCTGAGCCCCGCAGGGCCCCGGGGCGGCCAGGCTCAAGGCCAAACACGCCGGAAATATGTGCATCTATTGGGTGGTCTGCTTCCAAGAAGCGGTCCATTGACCGGCCTCCCGTCTCGGGTCACCTCCTCCCTGAGCAGCCAGGACGTGGCGTACACCCTGCGACGAAGGCGTCTGGCTGTCAACACCACGAGGCACGGCAACCCCGCGCCAGGCCCGGGCTGCGGACGGCCCTCGGCCGGCGTGTCAGCCCCGTCCGGGGCGAGGGCTGGTGACGCCCCTGAAACGCGGAACAAAGGCGGCCAAGCGCATCGCTCGGGTCGAAGGCCGCTTCTTGACACGGCCGGACCGGACCCGGCGGACGCGCTTCCAGCGATCCTGCTTGGGGCCGCCCGGTGCTGGGGATTTTCCCTCGGAGGCTCGCGTTTTCCTGTGTTCTCAGGGAGAAGGTCCTGCCCTGTGTATGCGTGTGTCCGTGTGTGTCCGTGTGTCTGTCTGTGTGTGTCCGTCTGTGTGTATATCTGTGTGTCGGTGTGTGTGTTTCTCTGTGTGTCTTCGTGTCTGTGTGTGTCTGTGTGTATATCTGTGTGTGTCTGTGTCTATGTATGTGTTTCTCTGTGTGTCTGTATGTCTGTGTGTGTCTGTGTCTATGTGTGTTTCTCTGTGTGTCTTCGTGTCTGTGTGTGTCTGTGTGTCTGTCTGTGTGTCTGTGTCTGTGTCCATGTATGTATTTCTCTGTGTGCCTGTATGTCTGCGTGTCTGTGTGTATATCTGTGTGTGTCTGTGTCTATGTGTGTTTCTCTGTGTGTCTATGTGTGCCTGTGTGTCTCTGTGTCTGTATGTGTCTGTATGTCTGTGTGTCTGCATGCCTATGTGTGTGTTTCTTTGTGTTTCTATGTGTGTCTCTGTGTCTCTGTGTGTGTTTCTCTGTGTGTCTATGTGCATGTCTGTGTGTGTCTGTGTTTGTGTGTCTCTGTGTGTGTTTCACTGCATGTTTATGTGTGTCTGTGTGTTTCTCTGTGTGCCTGTTTCTGCGTGTGTATATATGTGTGTCTATGCCTGCGGGTCTGTGTGTCTGTGTGTCTATCTCTGTCCATGTGTGTCTGTGTGTGTCTCTGTTTCCTCAGCGATGAGCTGGGCGGAGGAGACAAGCTAGAAAGTGACAGAGTCCCCTGATCCGCAGCCCCCGCCCCCTCCCCGGGCGAGGACATGTGTTTCCGCGACCACACTATCGGATCCTCCATGTCCCCAGCGTGTCCCCGGCTGCCCGAGGCAGTCTGTGTGTCGGCACGGCGCTTTCTCTCTGCTGAGCGAGGCGGCTGTCTCGCTGCATCCACTCTGAAAGGATGAGGGGACGCGTCCTCTGCCCGGGCTCCTGCTCGCGTTGCGGGGCTGAGCAGAGACTCACCTGGGCAGGTCGGGGGCCAGCGGGGCTCGGTGCCCACCTTACCTGCTTGCCCCGTGGGCTGCCCGGGCCACTTCAGCCCATGCTGTCCCGCTCTGACTGTGGCAGGCAGGTGGGGGCCCTGGTTTCCATGGCAGCCGCACCCACCCACCAAGGGGGACGCCGGGATTGAGTGTCCACCCCTCCCACGCCCCAGCTCGCGGAGGTGCAGGGCCAGGACAGAGCAGAGCTGCCGCCTTGGCAGCGTCTCTTGGAGACAGACGTCAGACGCTTCTCCAGGCCGCGGATCCAGAGCCGCGGGGCCAGGCGGCACCTGACGGCGGGACGACGTGGACGTGAACGCGCCCCGGATGGGAGAGGACGGACGCTGCGTCCTGGCCAAGCTGGCCCGGACCAGCTCCCCGGCGCCCTGTCCGTCCGCCCCTCCCGCCGCGGCCAGCGCCCTGTCCAGCTCCGGCTTCCCAGATGCGGCCAGCGGACCCGCAAGTCTCGTCCACCCGCCCAGTGCGGGCCTCTGCCGAAGGGGCCGTGGCCACGCTCCCACTCTTGGGGCGCATCAGCCTCGGGGTGCCCCTGTTTAGCTCCCCACCCCCCCACAGCCTCGGGGTGCCCCTGCTTAGCTCCCCGGCCCCCCCACAGCCTCAGGGTACCCCTGCTTAGCTCCCCGCCCCCCACAGCCTTGGGGTGCCCCTGTTTAGCTCCCGCCCCCCACAGCCTTGGGGTGCCCCTGTTTAGCTCCCGCCCCCCACAGCCTCAGCGGGGGCAGTTGGCTCTCTGCGCTGCAGCACAGACCAGGAAGAGCTCGCAGGGAAGAGCCTGGTCTTCAGCACGGCAAGGCCCGCCCAGCGGT
>PVHY01032480.1:0-11846 GCA_004024945.1 Uropsilus gracilis
GGGCTTGGCTCCCAGGGGCTGCGGGGGTGGCGGGCGGCGAGGGGGGTGGCTCCCAGGGGTGGCGGAGGTGGCGTGTGGCGAGGGGGTCCCTCCCAGGGGCTATGACCTTCAGCCTAAAGGGAATCTTTTAATACTGGCTTGCTGATTGTATGATGCATCTATTGAATTACATATGATGTTATATAACTTTGCTGAGAACATTTATAGTTGTTAGCAATGATACAGGAGTCATTTTTGTTGCTCTTTTGCGAAAAGACAAATAACAAACAAAAATGATGGTTACTGTTATTATGGCTATAAAAATTATCTTTGATGATGATTTTCATAGACTAAATTTTGTTTTACATCCTGAAAGTTAGGTTAAAAGATTGTGAACGGGTGGCAGCCTCCACTCCCTTGGAGACAAGGTGGTTTACATTCAGGGCGGCTGCATGAACCAGCAACTCAGTGTCAGGGCAGGGTTAGATGGTGCTGCCACTTCTTGAAAGGGTGGCGAGTAGTGAATTTCCCACAGGAAGTAATGGAGATTCAATCACATCCGTTTTGCAGTCTCCAACAGTATTTATCTGTTCTTTCAATCCATTTTTATCCATCAATTACAGCCTGAATACCTGATAAGTAGCTGACGTTTCTATAGCTTTTCCCCTGAGAAACTATATATAGTCCTGTCTGAACAAGTCACGAAATTTCAAACTGCAGTCAGGTATTGTCACCTGATCTCAGTGACAGTTTGTTTTGCCTCCTTTGAAGCCAACGCATTTCTGAAGTCAGGATGTGACGAAAGATAGTCTTTATTCGCCCACTTAAAGATTTATAGACTTATTGAATACTAATTGAATCATGGGAGTGACTGACTTTATCACTTTGTATCAATAAAAATAGTGAATGAGAAGTGCCATTTCTACTGACAGAAAGTGGCATCAGCTAGTTTCTTGAAGAATGTACAAATGAAAATTGAAAAATTATTTTTTTATGATTTCAGTTCTCTTGCCACATGCCATTTTAGAAACTACAATTTGCTTAACAGTCAGTCCTGTGACTGGACCTGCAAGAGACCTGTTGTTTAGACTACATTTCACTTAATCTATCACACCATGGATTATGCGATGCTCCACTCTTTGTTGTACAACTAAGAGTTTTAAAATGCTGTCAACTGTAGTGATGACGCATTATGGATTTTACGTTGCATTCCTATGTCAGGAACATGAAAATGTGAGAGGCCGCGAGCACCTTACTATCAGTGAAGTGCAGTGCTCCCTGTAAGCCATGAACGTACCTGCAGCGTAGGTGTGCTTGACTCATTTTGTTTGAGTTCTTGCCTTCATAAAGCACTAGTTGTGGCAATAAAAATAAGAAGATCTAACAATATTGAGCTGCTTTTTCTGCCAGGGACTAAGTTGAACATTTTGCATAGTCTCATGGACACTTCACCAGTGTCCTGTAAGACAGCAACTGTTTTTTATCCCCTGTGTTGATGAGAAATTGAACCATAGAAAGCCTAAGCAATAGCTGCTAAGTGAGAGAATAAAGTAGTATTCAAGCTCAGTTGAGTCCAAATCATGCTCTTTGGATTCAAGCAGACTGCTCTTTCATGAAGGGGTGGCAAGAAGAGCTAACACATGTACTTTTGCAGAAGAAAATGAGATATTGTTTTGGAGACACAGACATAGGAATTACTTGCTGTGTTGTGTCTGGTCTGCAGTACCATGAGGTATGACACTGTTTGGGGTAGGATAGCCCACTGTGATTTCCTAAAGGGGTCTTTCTATTTCATAGGACTCCCTTCCATCTGGCTGCTGCTCATGGTTATTATGAAATACTGTCCCACCTGATGACGAAAGGATGCCAACTTGACCTGTGTGACAATGAAAACAAGACAGCTCTGATAAAGGTATGTATGTATGTGGTTGCCAACTCCACCAGCATGACATAGATTTGACTTCATTTACTTGGACTGAAAGTGTATTTCTCTCATTCACCTCATTTAGGTTATCTAATTGGGAAAACCCTTAGAAAGTTCACATTGAATTCCTAACATTTACTATTTTGTGTGTGTGATCTTGACAGGCAGTACAATTCCGCCGCAGAGAGTGTGCGCAGCTCCTGCTGCAACATGGTGCCGATGCAAATAGTCAAGACCTCTCAGGCTGTACTGCTCTCCACTATGCTGTCCTTCAGGATGATGTGTCACTAGTAGGAGATCTGATTTCACACAGAGCAGATACTGAAGTGAAAAACCAGGTAGAAACCAACTACTATCCTTTATGACATTGTTGAGTAAGGTGTTGTAAGCCACAGAAACAGACATTCTTCATCTGAGCCACAAAACACTTTATCATCTCTGTGCTCGTCTGATACTGATGTGGGCATCTATTCGTACTGAATAGTATGCAAGAGGCCCTGTCACCAAGAAACAACTCTAAAGTTAAGTCAGGGAGGTCTCGAGAAGGATGGTACCTATGGAATGGCCCAAAGTCTGTCACCTCATCACCTGTCCACCTCATGGAGAAACCTTTCCTAAGTGCCTGGTCGTAGGTGTAGGCTAGAGCCCACAAGAGTCTGAAGGCATGGACTGGGTGCTCTGCTTTGGTTTAGGAAAGGGGTGGTCATCACATGAGTGGGAGAAGACATGGAGATCCATAGCCATGGGAAAGAGAACTAGCAGGCTGCCAAGTCCACAGCACATCAGGTTCTAAAATCAGGGCAAGGGGTCAGGTCATGCTTTGACATTCAACACGGGCATCCATTTGTGCTGCCAGTTCCGAATCCCCTTGGGGTCCCCATGGAGAGACCCTGCTCCATCCTGCATAGCTCCTCAGTGGGACATGGCTGTACAGAGGAAACAGGTTAGAGCGAATCCAGTCCATCTGCTTTTCCATGTGGGCATACATTACCTTTTGTCATTGGAGCCCTGACCTCCATAGGGTTCAGTTTACATGTTCGGAAGCTCAGGCCTTCTCCGGATGAAAACACTTTAAAGAGTTGTCTGAGCTTTCACTTGAACAATGTTTCTAAAAGATGCAGTAGTGGGGTTTGGGATTTGTGTAGGCGTGCTTGGCAGATATTTGTGCAAGGGACACTGAATTGATTAAATGTCATTTTTTTCAAAAAGTACTATTCACCTATCAAGTGTTTTTTCCCCCTAAGAATGAACCAACACAGGGAAACAAAATTTTCCTTGGATGCAAGCAGAACAAGAAAGAATTTAAAAGAACTCTATAAGCATTAGGGCCTCAGGGTTATCATTCTAATGGAGAACAAAATGTCCTGTTGAGCTTTCTAATATCTTACATAGAGAAGTTTCATCTTCCCACCAGGAGATAAACCAAGCACCATTTACTAAGAAGCAAGAATTCATTTGAAGCCTATGTTATTCAATTCAGACCCCATTTCCTTAGTGACTCTAGTGGAGTGAGCATGCCTAATGGTGACATCTGGCAGAAGAGAACCAAAACCATTTGCATCGTCTGGGGAAAACCAACACCTTTAGTATGGAGGCCTCAAAATGATACCTGCAGTATTGTAATCCCTGACATGTAATGTTTGCCATAAGAAAGTACTGCTTAAAGTGGATTCAGCAAAATGGAACACCATCTTTAGAACAGGACATGGACCGTTTTCTACTATTTCTCAAATGAGAGATGATCATGGAGTGTTTCTGGTGGGGCAGCCTCCCTAATGTCTACTAAACATAGACATAGTTTGGACTCTGAATTTACGAGCTGCTACTCCAGAGATAACCATTGAATTTATTGAATTTATCAATTCAATGCAAATTCTTACTGCATCTATTACTATTATAGAATTTGGAGATGCAGTTATTTAAAAAAAAAATAGGCCCATGACTTCAAGAAGCTCTTGGTTTAGGTGGTCAACAGTCAAATTAGGTATAGCATGGTAAATAATTCCGTGATGGAAGCCAGATTCTTGGGACCAGGAGATTCTTGTATGAATTTTGGAAAATGACTTTGCATCTACTGAAGTTGGGGTGGCGGCCGCGGGTACTTCAATAAAGTAAAAGAATGGCACTTGTGAAACATCTTGGTGAGAAGGGTGGGTTACTTTTAATCTGCTCTATTATGAGTTCGTTCAAGTTCAGAGGTGCTCTTTCAAATTTTAAAATTCCATTTCAAATGTGTTATTTTGTTCATTCCAAATTATTTTTCTTGCTTTTCAGCATGGATTCACACCACTGTTGCAAGCTTTACATAGCAAAAAGTCCAAAGTAGTACCATTTTTGATAAAGAATGGGGTAGATGTACATGCTAGAGATGCACTAAACAGGTATGTTATTTTAAGTTTTAGATGCTACTGCAGTGGTAAGCATCACCCAAACCTGAAGGATTAAATGACTAAGAAGAGGGTGATCATCAGTTTTCGGTCTGTTGAAAAATAGCAACATGTCCTGTTAGGAGGAGAACCAAGTAGTTTTACTGTGCAATTTGAAGAACAACATAGCAGACTTCTTACCTCTTGATTATATATGCTGATGTCATTGTGATCTGACTCTTGGGGTCCTATGTTCTTATGTTTCCTCCCATGGTTTCATACGAGTTTTATTAGTCATGTGAAATATGGACTGTGCTCTTAGTTTACTAGATGGCACCATACTGAACTTACAAATCCTTTGAATAATAGTACTATCATCTTTCCATTTCATTATATTTTCCTTAAAAGATACATACTGAATGTAGACAGGATTTGATTCTGTTCTTTGGATAGTATTTTTGATGGATTGCTTTCTTTGAAGTTACTGATTGTATCAGGTTACATCCCTTTGTTACTGCTGATTACTATTACTAGCTACTGTAGGATCATCAGTTTTCACCTTTGTCATTTCTCATTTATTTGAAGCTTTTATTTTCAGTTGGTATGGGTGTAAGAAAGGTATCTAATTGATGATACATTTTTATGAAGAAAAGTCATAAATAGGTGACAGCGAAGAGGGGGATTGCAGGCTGTCCAAGCCTTGGTTTAATTCCTCACTTGCTGGGTATATGACATTGGAAACATTACTAACCCTCCGCTAGTATATCCTGATATGAAAATGAAGATAATATAGCACAGGTCACCCTTGCAAAGTGCAAGTTTTAAATTCATGGAATGTGGATTTTAAAAATAGGTATTTGGGGGGATTTCTTGGAATGGTATAACAATTTTACAAAAGAGCCTGAAATAATGAAAATGTTAAGAAGATAGGCCACAGTGTATAAATTGTATGTGAATGATAGTGTGTTTTATCACTACCATAAAATTTACACCAACCTCCTCTAAAAAAATGAAAAGCTATCAAAACTTACACACACAGAGTGTGCATGTTACCATTCTTGGTCAAAGAAAATATGCAGTTTTATATCATTGCAATGGGGGTGAGGTAGCGGAATTGGAGTAATGCCATTTTGCCCTGGGAGGCAGAGTCCAGCAGGAGAGCATAAAACAGGATGGAGGGCAAGGATTGATTGAGTGACAGTGGGTGCAGACATTGAGGTTGGGGCTGGAGTGGCCTCCAGGCTATAGGATTGAGGATTTCAGCTTTTACCACCCAGGGTGACTGGGGTTGTTGATCTTTGAGAAGTGCAAAAAGCATGAAGACGCTCCCGTTAGCCAGCCTTGGAGGAAAGAAGTTTGCAGGTGTCATGGAGCTGCTGTGCCAGCCTTGAGGGAAGGAGACCCACAAGGGCCCCCTGAAGCTGTGAGAGTGTTTGTCACCTTTTGGATTACTGCTGTTTTCAGCTGGAAATACCTGAAGCTCTTGTTGCCTGTGTCTTGAGCATGTCTTGGTGGCTCAGGAAACTTCAGGGTTGGAGCAAAGGCACGCTGAGAACTGTCTCTATCTTTTTTAAAAAAAAAAAACAACTATTCAATTCTGTTGTTATTCACTGAGCTTTGAAATTCTATATATCATACACACATTCAACATTCTCTATAACTTTTATTATTATTCCCTACAGCTTTTTTAAAAAATAATATATATATATATATTTCATATCATTGTAATCCCTGGGGGTCACCCACCACCTCCCTCCCTGGTCGCTCCAGTTGGTCCCCTCCCCCAGTAGTGTACTTCTCATTTGGTTGTTCATATATTAGTGAAACCAATTGGTTTCTGTCTTTACCTTTCTGATATGTTTCTGGTAATTTGATTTCTTCTAGGTACATCCATGTTGCCATAAAATCATCAAATTTGTCATTTTTAATTGATGAGTAATATTCCGTTGTGTATATGCACCATATCTTTTTCATCCAATCACCTATTTTGGGGCATTTGGGTTAATTCCTTGTTGTTGTTAGCGCAGGTGTCCCTTTGTACCCACATTGAGGTCTCCTTTGGGTAGATTCCCAGAAAAGCAATTGCTGAGTCAAATGGTTGTTCCATTTCCATTAGTGCTTTCCATCGTGATTGGATCAGTTTACATTCCCACCAGCAGTGGAAGAGCGTTCCTTTCTCTCCACATCCACGCCAACTTGCATTTACCCGTTTGTTGATGTGGGCCATTCTTGCTGGTGTAAGGTGGTATCTCATTGTGGTTTTGATTTGCATTTCCCTGACTGCTAGTGATGTTGAGCAATTTTTCATGTGCCTGTTGGCCATTTGTATTTTCTCTTTGGAGACGTGTCTTTTTAATTCTCCCATTTTTTGACTGGGCTTCTTGTTTTACTTTAGTTGTGTGAGTTCTTGTGAATCTTTGTTATTAGTCCCTTATCACTCTTGTGGAGGGCAAAATATTTTTTCCTATTTTGTTGGCCTTCTTTTTGTTTACTCTGTTGTCTCTTTTGCTTTTTAGTTTGATATAGTCCCATCTGCTTGTTTTCCTTCATTTTTTTGCCAGCTGGAGAAGTGTCCAGAAAGGAATTTCCCTATTGTAATTCATGGAGGGTTTTGCCTAGGTGAAAACTGTGTATCTTGAAGACCGATTGGCAGTGTCATCTTTGTTCCTTCATTTGGTTTGAAATCCCCACTTCAGGCTTCAGACAAAGAAAAGACACCATTTTCTTAAACCCATGTGGCTGAAGGCCCCACGGGTACCTTTGTGCTTAGAGACTGGGGCTGCAGTGAGTGGTGACCACGGGTCTCTTGTGGCCTCAGGGACTCCTTTCTTTTTTTTTTTCTCTTTTGTAGGTAAGTCCTGTTTTGTTGGCTTTGAACCTGGTTGGTCTTGCAACTGCCGTGCAGGCTAGAAAGGGCCTGGGAGTGCCAGATCTCGATTCCAACTTTTCCCCTTTTAAGTTTAGCTTTTGCACCTGGTTTTATTGGACATCTATGACAGGGCAAACCACCTGCGGCAGACTAGCCCAAGGATCATTTACCTTGTGTTGGTTATCATAAAATGTAAAGCAGTTGCAAGACCATCCAGGTTTAAAGCTAACAAAACAGGGCTTATTTACAAAAGGGAAACTAAGAATAAAGAGTCCCTGAGAGCACAAGAGGCCCCAGGTTGCTTCCCACACAATTCAGTCCCAGCCTCTCAGTCCAGAGCTACACACGGGTCCTTCAGCTGCATGGGTCAGCTCCATGATACTTGCCTCTCAGCTCCATGATACCAGCCTCTCAGTCCAGAGCTACACACGGGTCCTTCAGCTGCATGGGTCAGCTCCATGATACTTGCCTCTCAGCTCCATGATACCAGCCTCTCAGTCCAGAGCTACACACGGGTCCTTCAGCCGCATGGGTCAGCTGATACTTGCAAACTTCTCTCCTCCAAGGCTGGCTCATGGGAGCTCTTCATGCCTTTTTCACTTTCCAAAGGTCACCAACCCCAGTCTCCCTGGGTTTAAAAGCTGAAATACTCAATCCTGTATCCTGGGGGCCACTTTCGTCCCAGCCTCAATGTCTGCACCCACTGTCACTGAATCAGTCCTTGCCCTCAGTCCCCTTTTATTCTCTCCTGCTGGACTCTGTCCACAAGGGTAAAATGGCGCTACTCTCCTTGGCTACCTCAATGTCAGTTGCTGCATAAAATGGACTAGAGTGTGTACTGTTGGACTCTAACGATTCATAGCCACCTCCTGGTTCTATTTCAGCTAGCGCAAGGCATGGGGTAAACCTCAGGTATCCATCAACATAGCACAGGACTGCGAACGTGCCTTCTCTTCTCAATTACTTCATAATGTTTTTTCTTCTCTAGCTTTTTTATTGTAAGCATATCTATAAAGACAAAGGATGTGTTGATCAGCTGCCTGTTATCAATAATGCTTTTGCTCTATAGCAGTCTACTGATAGTTGAGATTTGGGGGAGTCCAAACCAAGAATTTTCAACCATGCTGTATGTCTGTGACCACATTGTACAAAGGTCAACTGTGTAACTTTGAGGGAATTTTTGGAAGTTTATAGATACAGCATTTCATTTCATGCTGGCATTGCTTATCACCATGATGGATTGCAACTGAGTGTTAGTACCATTTTTGTCAATGTTATTATTGTAAGATTGCAAATAACTTTGCTTTATTTGACCTCTAAATGATAATGTAACTGACCAAGGGATAAATGGGAAATTCTTCATTTAGATCGTCACCTATTTTTGGTTAGTGACCATGACCCAGTCTGTCTGTCAAAGGAATTCCAATTAGCAACCTCGGCTGTGGACTATCCCAATAGAATGAAGCGCCTTCTTTTAGCCTTGCAGTTAAGTCACAGAGAGGAAGACTTGCACATGCAAGTCACCGGTTCTGTAGACAGGCAAAGGATGAACTGGGTTAAGTAGGTTCAAGTAATTACTTCAGGAACTTAATTAACATTCCTGAGGGTGAGATTATCTCTTTTATTTTAGATCAGCCCTTGTGCTGGCTTCCGATTATGATGCAACCGAGATCCTTCAGCTTCTCCTTGAGAAGGGCGTTAAGGATACCGCCGATTCTTCTGGGGTGACTGCTCAACAGTATGCCCTTCGTGGTCATTTCATGGAGTAAGTGTTTCAATTAAAATGCTAACTCTCCCTAACCTGGGATTTTTAATAGTGGAACTGCTGTTCCTTATGTAGCAGGTGAGAACTCATAGTTTGGGGTGGGATGAACATCAGTGAATTGGCTTTGAGTTAGTTCTCATCAACCGCTGGAAGCCAAGCCGAGGTTAGACTGGTTGCTGGTAGTAGTGGAGACAGGATCCCTTATCTCAGCATGTTTAGATCTTTCTCAGTGATTCTAATGTGACCCACTTTATAAATTCCGGCATAACTCTACAAAGTATTACATTTTTACTTTTTCTTGACTAGTTATTTGCATCTTGAAATGCTCGTTTTAAGAGAAAATTCTGTATTTTCCCGTTCATGCTATCTCCTCTCTTCCCACTTGCATTTTCCAAGAATCTAAACAAGGAATTCTTTAATGTCAGGAATTCTTTTAATTTCAGCGGAGGCATTCCTCTCTTCCAAGTTGGATGGAGGGTAAAGGTTGAAAGACATTCCAATCATTCTTCTGTCTGCACTGATTTTATTACTAAAACATGGATCCTTGAACTGGTCTTGTAGTGGTCATGATTGACCTTTGATCCCAAGATGACCCAGCTGGTCCTGATTCCTCTGTCTCTATGAGTATACCACTAGGACTTCAATGTCATGACCATCTTTAGTTCACACATAGACACACACCCCTGTATTTGTGTGCATATGTATACATACATGCACGTGTACACACACATCTTGGTATATATACATGCATACTATATATTACACGTAAATGTAGTATACACAGTACTGTACTATATGGTATTCTATACTATATATATATTCGGTACTATATCTGCAAAGATATATATGTATCTATGTATAGGTATATACGTACATATGTACTTACGTATATATATATATATATATACACATATAGGTGTATGTATATACAGGTAGATAAATTTACGTATAGGTATATATGTACATATATGGGTACATCTATATACCTATATGTACATGCGTATATATACATATATATAAATACATATAGTTATATAACATCTATATATAAACTCATATATACACACATAGGTGTATATGACTTCCCATTCTCTTTTGGCATCAGATCTGCTTTGTATTCTGTGGGATACGTTTCTTGGGTTTTGGAACGTTCCATATCTGTTCTTCCCAGGGTAGTGGTTGCTAACTGGTCTGAGGTTCTGTAGGGTTGATCTGTTTTTTGTTCTACCAAAAGTATCCTAAGTAACTTGTATTTATGTCAAGTTTCAAAATATTTTCAGGTTTCAATCTCCTTCACAAGGAGGTCATTCAGTGGAATGGTTATTTGGTTGTTAGAGAAGCTAAACTGCATCCATGACTCATCAGTATCTGTGTATTCTAAAAGGGTTATGTCTTCCAGGTCAAATGGATGTGAACCTGAGGATTACACATCATTCTAATGACAATCTAATAATTATGATTCTGAATAGGTACAGAAGGAAAAATATTGCAGACTTGATTTCTTAGCTTTCTGTTCTCCATGTGATTGGTTACAATTATAAGTGACAATTGCAGTCTCATTTAAGAAGATTATATATATATATATAGAGAGAGAGAGAGAGAGACACACACACACAGTTTTAGTTACAAATACTATATTAGTTTAGATGCCTTTGAATTATAAACCACAAAGCAAGAGCAGCCATGAGCCAACATAAGTAACATTTTCTGAAAAATAGAACATTTGGCTGTTTCAAACAACATATCACACATATTTGAATGTGCGAAAAAGTACACATTGAGTTGTATTTGGGATCCAGATATAGTTACACATAGTTACAGTAAAGTCAAGAAGACATGATTCCACTATTTCAGTATTTCTCTGAACTTTTTTGGGGGGTTGCTTTTGTTTTGGGGAGAGTTGAGTGTATTAAATCATCTAATAACTTTCTGAATGTTTTACAGCAAAAGACTTTGAACCAAAGGGAAATGATTCCTCCAGGATCATAAAGCTATTTGAAACTTGACATATAGATACTTTCCATTATTTAAAGCTAATTTTAATTTACTGTACTCTGCTGCCCTTTTTCATCTTAAATTACCTGTTTGAAAAAAAAGTAGCACTTACAAATTTGAGGTATGTGGGAAATGAAAGTTTTGATATTATCTCCGTTATTACCTGAAATACTCTTGGGATTTAAATGTTTTTCACTTTTGTATTAAATTCGCAATATTGTTCATTACCTTTCTTTACATATAGAGCCTACAAACTACTGAGCCAGTATAAAGAAGAAAAGAACCCTAGGGCGACTCCTGAAAGGAAAGAAAACCAAAGCATTTGGAACCAAAAGAGTGACCTAAGTAAGATTTCAGACATGTGCTACCATAGAGAAAACATTAAGAATACAAAATTTTGAGAATGAAAGAGCAACAAAAACTGTGCCAATTGCATGTATATATTTCTCCCTTGAGTAATTTCTTAATACCTTGGTCTTTGAAATTCTTGAAGAAATAGCCGTAGATCATTGGAAGTTTGAGGAGTATTGCCTTTCTGAAAAATTGTGTAGGAAAACAAAGGTTGTGGGGTGTATATTTCCCCTGTCACCACGTTTAAACAAATGGTGCTTGTTTAGAACTTCTTTTTGCTTTATAAGGAAGTAAGGACAGGATTGGAAACAAGTGTTCTGTGATCAGTATGTTATCATACATATACAAATTAATTTTTATATAGCGATTCCAGTTTCTTGTTTGATTCACAACTATTATAAAGAGAGATGAAACCCAGCTTAGTGGGAGAAAATTGACCATGTGATCTTTTCATTTTCTTCATAAGAACTGTGATGCTATAGAACATATTGTTAACGATCAAGATTCTCTATTTTTAAGTTCCATTTAAAATACAATTGTTGCTTGTTTCATAGTATTGTCTAATATCCTCATTTCATCTGTATCTTTTATACCTTT
>PVHY01032481.1:0-12435 GCA_004024945.1 Uropsilus gracilis
CGTGCCACCACATCCAGCTATTTTGGGGGGGGGGGAATAGGTTTTGCTACATGCCCCCGGCAGGACTCGAACCACGATCCCTGCCCCTGGTCGTGGCTTCCTAGGCTGCCACCTACAGGCATGCACCACCATACCCAGCCTTGGGTTTCAGCACTATTTTCAAGCAAAATATATGTCATTGGACAACTCGAAAAAGCAAAGAAAGGTAAAGAACCTCTCATCAACCCAGTTTAGCTTGTGTAGTTCTGACCATGTAAAGTAGAAAAGAGGGCAAGTTGAAACTCTTGCATCCCTCTTTCTAGGGAAGGACAGGTAGGCATGCAGGAAGGAGTAGACACCAAGAGAAGCAAGGTCTTCCATGGCAGCCTGGGGCAGACTAGGGCCTCCTGCACCTTCTGCCTCATGGCTGGTAAACATGGTGCTAATAAGCTTTACCTCTCCCCTCACCTATATAGGGAAGCAAACACCAGCCACCCCAAAATATCTTTTTGACCAAAGGTTGATTCCTTGGGAGGTTCTCTGGTGGAGGTTGCTTTTGGAAGACATTTTTCCTAAATTTTGTAAACTATTCTCTATCTCCTTATTTTTTTCCCATAGAGAAGGCAGAACTTAACTCTCCACACCTTTGTTTACTGTGGTTCCTTGGTAAACTCCCTGACACCCCCCCTCTCTTCACCCCGCTTTTATTTTAGTTTTTTGAGACTAGGTCTCGCTATGTTGCCCAGGGTAGACCCGATCCCACAGACTCAAGCAATCCCCAGCCCCAGCCTCCCAGGTAGCTGGGATTACAAGCACGTGCTACCATGCTCGGCTATTTTTTTGAGATTAGGTCTCACTATGTTGCCTGGGATAGTCTCTACCTGCAGACTCAAGCAATTCCTAGCCTCATCCTTCTGAGACTGGAATTAAAGGCATGTGCCACCGTGCCTGGCCTTCTTCACCCCAATTTTCTTCACTCAGCTACTTAAGACAGTATTTAAGTCACCTGGGAAAGTAACTCATCATGCTGGTCTCTCCCAGGTTTACAGGAGGCATAGATGTTATTATTCAACTCCTTTTTCATTGTTTCTCTTCTCTGTCTGTTGCTTGTTTGATTATTTGCCAGCCCTGAAGAACCCAGTGAAAGATGGGATGATTTCCTTTGCACCCAAACCAGCCATTCTAGCTCACTTGAAATCTTTATTTTTCACTTTGAGCAAACATCCTGTGCTAAGTGAACATACACGAATCACCTGGCTTACTCATGACAAAATGCCCAAGAAGTTCCAGCTCTGAGGTGAATAAAGATTGATGAGTGAATGTGAAACATGGTACCTAGAGTTGATAATGCTATATTGTAGCATCAGAATTTTCTGAGGCTAGAACTTAGTGTTTCACAATGAAAAAGATAAATATGTCAGGTGAATATGTGCTAATTAACTCGATGGAGAGTAGTCCTTTCACAATATACATGTATATGAAATCACCACGAAGTAGGCTTGTAATGTCTTATAATTTTGTCAACTGTACCTCGATAAAACTGAAATTTTTAGCTGGGCACGATGGCGCATGCCTGTAAGCAACAGCCTGTGGAGTGCAGCTGGGACTGGGGATCACGGTTTGAGTCCTGCCCAGGGTAACATACTGAGACCTAGTTCCCAAAAAAATAGTTGGGTGTGGTGGCATGCACCTATAATCCCAGCTACCTGGGAAGCTGAAGCTGGGGATTGTTTGAGTCTGTGATGCCCCGGGCAACATGAGCCTGCGGTTCCATGGGCAAAAAAATAGTGAGACCTAATCACAAAAACAAAAACAAAACAAAAAAAAAAACTGAAATTTAAAAAAATGCTCAAACCGGGCATGGTGGTGCACGCCTGTTGTCCAAGTGCTACGAGGTAAGAGGCTTGGGGTAAAAGGCTTGAGGTAAGAGTTCTTGGGTTCCAGACTGCCCTGGGCAACATAGTGAGACCTGGTCTCGGAAAATCAGCCGGGCACTGTGGCGGATGCCTGTAATCTCAGCTACGTGGGAGGCTGAAGCTGGGGATCACTTGAGTCCCCCGGTACCCCGGGCAACTACTTGAGTCTGCGGTATCCCAGGCAACATAGCGAAACCTAGTCTCCAAAATAAATAAATAAATAAAATAAAATTTTTTTAAAAAATTAAAAACGCTCAGCCTATGAAATATCACTTTTCCAGTCTTACAGAACTGATGGCAACAGCATGGTATAGAGGCTAAGAGTTGGGTCCTGGTTGAATCACAGATATACAGCTTCTGAGCTCTGTAACTCTAGGTCACTTCCTACCACTTTTTCATCTCTAAAATGGAAGTGACAATAAGAGCACCAGCACAGTGTGGTTATAGGAAGCTCTTGGAGAGCGACTGACTCAGAGCAAATGCTTGGTACATGCTAGCTCTTATGTAACAGTCAAGGAAACCTGGACTGCACAGATGTATTAACTAGCCCATGGTTACACAGCAAATGTTGGAGCCAAGATTTGCTGGTGTTTCTTTGAGATTCTTAGCGCTTAGAATTTGCTTTGGGTCTTTTTTATATCTCCCATGTCTCTTGTTAACATACTCATGTTTCTCTCTCCCCCTCCCCTTGAGCATATGGAATGTATTCCTCATAACTGTTTTAATGTCCTTGTCTGCTAATCCTGTCATCTGTGACATTTCTGGATCTGTTTCTATTGATTGATTTTTCTCCTCATTATGGCTCATATTTCCCTGCCTCTTTGCATGCCCAGAAATTTTTTAATTGGATGCCAGGCATTATAAATTTTATATCATTGAATGTGGAAGTTTTTTGTTTTCTTTTCAATATTTCTGGGGTTTGTTTTAGGACACAGTTAAGTAACTAAAAACAATTGGAACCTTCCAAGGTCTGCTTTTATGATTACCAGGCAGGGTCAGAACAACCTTTCATTGAGAGCAAATTTGCACACTACTGAGGCAATAGCTTCCTCAGGATTCTGCATACCCCATATGTTAGAAATTCTTTCCCTGCTGGTTGTTGAGAACACAATCTTGTGTAAGTACCTCCTGATTCGTCCTGATGGTCTTTCCTTAGCCTCTGGGAATTTCCCCTCATGCTGAGAGTATTCAACTAAGGGTTTGATGGGAACCCCCCACAGATGTCCAGAGTCCTCTCTGTAGATAGGTTTGTTCCCACCCCCTCCTGGGACTTTGAACAGTGCTTACACAGAATCTTGAATTTACTAAGTCTTCAACAAGAAATTGTTGAATGAATAAATTTTGTCCTGTTTTCCACATGGCTTGGGGTTTATTCTTTGCCATGTAGAAAATACTCCACAATCAGCAAGCCCAAAGAAGATTCTCCCCTGAAAGAGAACAAAGCTTTTCTCAGGGGAGACTAAGTTGATAAACATTGCCCTGAAACAGAGCCAGCTTCTGAGACTAGTGGCTGGTGTGAGCCTATTCCAGAATATAGATCCCTCTAGAACACAGGTCTAGAGCTACACCATGTGGTACAGAGCCACTGGGCACATGTGGCTATTGAGCAGTGAGAAGTCACTAGTCTGGATGGAGAAGGAATGAAAGTATGAAATACACACCAGTGTTTTCAGAGACTTAATATGGGGGGGGGGAAATGTAATGAATTATACTGATAATGCATTGAAGCAATGATGCCTTAAACATACTAGCTTAAAAAATTACTGAAATTCATTTCACTGCGTGTCTTTAGGCCTTCTGATGGTGGGTACTAAGAAGACTAAAATTACCCGCATGCTCACATTCCTTTCTGTTGGCCAGCAGTGGCTGAGAAGAAGAGTGTGCCACAGAAGGGACAGGTTTGGGCAAGTCACAAATCTTTTTTTTATTATTATTCATTCTTTAAATTTCTTACAGCCAGGCATGATAGCACGTACTTGTAGTCCAAGCACTGTGAGGCAAGAGGCATGGGATTGCTTAAGTTTGCAGGTTCAAGACTACCCTGGGCAACATAGTGAGACCTGGTCTCAAAAAAGCAGTCAGGCATTGTGGCAGGTGCCTGTAATCCCAGCTACCTGGGAGGCTGAGATTGGGGATCACTTGAGTCTGCGGGATCAGGACTACCCCAGGCAACATAGCTAGACCTAGTCTCAAAAAAAAAAAAGATTATTACAATATCAGTAAATGGTTATTGGAATGCTTTCCCCTCCCACTGACCCTCCCTCTGTTCACTCAGACCCCTCTCTTCTTATGGTTTGTTGATGTATGTTAAGTCCTTTGGTCAAGCCACAAATCTTAAGCCTCATCCCTAAGCCTTGAGACTGACAAGAAACAGAATCAAGTGAAAGAAGAGGAGAGAGAAAGCAGGAGACACAGGCACAGATGTGATAGATGCTATTTTATTTCATGTCTTTTACTCAGAAACTCCTCCCTGCCCCATCCTCCAACAACTTCACATGAGTCACCCACTCATTGCTTCAGGGAGAAAGTTGTCTTGATAAAACTAGAAAACAATGGAAGCAAGCTCTCAGGTTTTAAAATCAAAGATCAAAGAAAAACCCATGCTCCAGACAAGATAAAGCTGTTCAACTTTACCAGGGGGATGTCAGGTTATACAGATTCTAGTTAAAATAGAAAAAAGCAGGCCCCCAAAAGCAGTCCTTCATGCTGACTCTCACTACCAACTTCAGTTTCAACCTGGAATATCCTGATCAGCACCAGTGAGGTCATCTGCATGAGACCCAGTTCCCCCAGGAGAAGGCAGCTTTACCTGAAATAGTCATTTCTTTTGCTAGGACACTTGTTCCACTCTTTTTGTGTCTGCAAATATCCCCACTTTGTGGGATGAATGCCCTTGCAGTATCTAGATGGGCGTTACCCAACTCATCAGTTTTTATGAATCATTTCATAAAAACAATGAGGTCTCTAAAAGTATGTGCTTTATTCAAAAACAATTCAAACCCTGTGGGGCGTGGTGGTGTGCATCTGCAATCCAAGCACCTGGGAGGAAAAGAGGCCAAGGATTGCTTGAGTCCAAGGGCTCAAGACTACCCTGGGCAGCATAGTGAGACCTGGTCTCAAAAAAAGCAGCCAGATGCAGTGGCTGTAATCCCAGCTACCCGGGAGCCTGAGGCTGAGGATCCCTTGAGTCCTTCGGATCGGAACTACCCCCGGCAACATATGAGACCGAGTCTCAAAAAAAAAAAAAAAATCACACCCTAACTCTGCCATTTATCAACTGCATGACCCTTAGTGATGACCTCTTCTGTGACATGAGACTGGTGACTGGCATCCCCATCTCAAAAGACTTCATTTCTGTAAGAACTTGAAACAGGGATCACCGCTAGAGAGGAAATGTTTGCGGTTACCTGGAAGTTACCTGCGGTTACCTGCAGAGCACCAGGGCTGAAAGACAACCACTGTTGCACTTTCTGCCATGGAACTGATCATCCTCCCCAGGAAAACTGCCTACATGGGCCTCAGTTGTAGCTCAAGGCCCATCTGCTCTCCCCCATATCAAACCTGCCCCCTATTAATGAGCTAGAAAGTCCTCAAGGCCTGGTTGGCCCCTGAATCCAAGAGTAAGGGAGGGTAACCTCTGGAATCTGTCAAGTGATGAGACTTTATAATGAGACTTTCTCCCTTTGGCCATCAGACGCTCTAACTAGGTGAACCCCACAGGTCTTAAACAGGCCACAAGACTGGCTATGGAACATCCATTTGCATTAAAGATCTAAGGTTGTGTATGAAATGTCTGGGTGTGGGTGATTTTTTTTTTTTTTTGAGACTAGGTCTCGCTGTTTTTGCCCGTGGAACCGTAGGCTCTCGTTGCTCAGGGTACCACAGACTCAAGCAATCCCCAGCCTCAGCTTCCCAGGTAGCTGCAATTACAGGCGCACGCCACCACGCCCAGCTATTTTTTTGGAACTAGGTCTCGCTACGGGCCCCAAGCGGGACTCGAACCATGATCCCTAGCCCCGGCTGCTTCATAGGCTGAAGCTTACAAGCACGAGCCACCGTGCCCAGCGATTTTTTTTTTTTTTTTGAGCAATTCATTTTGGGAGGATTAGCAGGTTATATGAACCAGGGAAGCCTGGCTCTTCCTAGACTGGCCATTCAAGGAAGAGACCAGAGTCCACCCATCCTGTACATGATCCCCTCCCCAAGGCAGCCACTAGACAGCCCCAGTTCTTACCATTTCTGTAGCACCCTTCAGACTGTCTAGTCCAAAGGCTTCTCTTCCCTGAACAGAGAGGCTATGCTGAATTCTGATTTGAAATGGAGAGGGGTCAAGGATACAGAGTATGACCATGGACTTTGGGGCCAGCAAGGGAAGGGGACTGTGAGTCTTGAACTCAGAAGCATGAAGTTATCTAATCCTGGACTTGAAACTTTCAAGAGCAGGCACAGTAGGAAAGCACCTTACACCTCTTTATAGTCCCAAATCTTCATAAAAAGCACAGTAAATTGTAGGGGAGGGAAGAGTAGGAGGGAGGAAGAGAGGGAGGGAAGGAGGAAGGGCTGGTGGGTGCAACTATCATTGGGAAATAGGGGGCAAAGGGAACTTCCACTTTAAGGAACTTTCAGTGGGAGAAGTCAGACAGCCCTAACCAAGCATTTTTTTTTTCTTCAGACTAGGCCTCGCTATGTTCCCCGGGGTAGTGCCGATACTGCTGACTCAAGCGATCCCCAAGCTCAGCATCCCACATAGCTGGGATTACAGGCGACCACCATGGCGCCCAGCTGCTTTTTTGAGACCAGGTCTCTCTGTGTTGCCCGGGGTTGTCTCGAACCTGAGAACTCAAGCGATCCCAGGCCTCTTGCCTCCCAGAGCTTGGACTACAGACGCATACCACCACGCCTGGCTCTTAACCAAGCATTTCTTAAGTAGCTACTGTGTGCCAAGTACCGCTTGTCTAGGTGTTAAAGAATGTACTAAACAAGAATCTTTCCTGTGGGATCTCATATTCCAAAGAAGACAGAAGAGGAGTCAGGAAGATGGGAGGGTGACTGTGAGGAAGGTTGTACACGTTACAGAGGGGAGAGCTGATGAATTCGAATGTTGGGGGGGGAATTATGAGAACAGCTTATTGAGCAAGTAAACTTTTGTCTCTGGACTGTCTTGGCTTGGGCCCGAGGTTCGAACATTGGGGTTAGTCTGACATCTAGTGGTGAAACGGAAAAGTGAGCAGAAACTAGCGGGCGATTTTCGACCGTCTAAAAAGCTTTTTCTGAGAGGAGCAAGGTGCTTTATTGGGCAATGCTTATTGAGAGTTTAATAAATTCTGACCTGTGCCAATCCGCAGAGTAGGTACCCCTTGTGATGTTCACACCTTTGTGTCAGGGGTGGGGTTTTAACCCAACACTAGCTGACTTCAGAAGCTTCTTGTTTATCTGCAAGGCACAGTGCAGGTAAGAATGATTGTCCCATTTATAGAGATAAAATTCCATTTATGAAGCCCTTCATTTGATTCATTGGAGCAGCACATTCTATGACTAAGGTTCTTGCATTCGTGTTTCATATTTAGAAGTTGCAATTCTAGGCCAGGCACGGTGGCGCATGCCTGTAAGCGACAGCTTATGGAGTTGCAGCTGGGACTGGGGATTGCGGTTTGAGTCCCACTCGGAGCAACACAGCGAAACCTAGTCCCAAAAAATAGCTGGGCGTGGTGGCATGCGCCTGTAATCCTAGCTACCTGGGAAGCTGAGGCTGGGGTTTGCTTGAGTTCATGGTACCACAGGCAGCATGAGCCTGCTGTTCTACGGGCAAAAATAGCGAGACCTAGTCTCAAAAAAAAAGTTGCAATTCTAAAAGGCATACCCCCAAAGTCATATTGAACCCAGCAGACACACATATCTATCAGTGTTGATCAACCTCTAGGCTCAGACAATGTATGGAAAGCAAAAAAACACAAGACCCCTATCCCCTCCACACCTAGAGACTAGTGAATTATGACCAGAATGGGGGTCCCTGCTTATCATACTCTTTTTCTCAGGAACCCTCATGCACTGTTATTAGGAATGTGATTTGGGCCAGGCGCAGTGGTGTGCACCTTTAATCCCAGTTTAGGAAGGGAGGCCGAGACTAAGAATCGTTTGAGTCCACGGGTTCGAGACCCAACCTGGGCAACATAGTGAGACCTAGTCTTAAAAAAAGGAATGTGAGTTGGTTCAGTTGCTATGGAAAGTAGTATGGAGGTGACTCAAAAATAGAAAATAGGATCCAGTCATCCCACTTCTGGGTATTTAACCAAAGAATATAAAACACTAATTTGAAAAAGATATATGCACCCCATATTCATTATAGCACTATTCACAATAGCCAAGATATGGAAACAACCCAAGTTGTTTTCTGTCCAACAACAGTGGATAAAGACGTGGGACAGTTACACAATGAACTACTACTCTGCCGTAAAAAGATGAAATCTTGCCAGTTGTGGCAACATGGTGACAACCTTGAGGGGATTGTGCCAAGTGAAATAACTTAGGGAGAGAAAGACAAATACTATGTATTTCACCTGTTTCCGGAATATAAATGGGGATGGGGGAAGCAATTGAACAAACCAAATAAAGCAAATCTTTGCATTTTGAAAACAGAATAGTCGTTATCAGAGGGGAAGGAGAGGGTAGGTTACTGAGTCTGGCAATTATGAGTGTTAATGACTGTCAGCAGCATTGATGCCAGAACAAGGACAAAGGAAGTGTAACTTTAGACAAAAAAACTTGTAACAGAGCAAAAAAAACAAGAAATCCAAGACAATTATTAGCATCATTTTTTTAAAAAATAGCAATCTCCTGTCCAACTATAGTAAACCCCCATTTTGAGTGGTGTTTGCATAGACATATAATAGAGAATATATAACCAATTTTTTAATTATATACTTACTTTTTACATTGTTGTCAGCCCCAGGATTCTCCTAGCACCCTGTCACCCTTGCACCATTATCTTAATCTTTTGTGCCCATCCCATCCCACCTTTGAATTCCCCCTCCCCCTCTCTTGCTCTCTATTTCAGTTCTGCTGACAGCTTTAAATTTTTCTTGTCTGTTTGTTCTCCCTATATCCCTCATATTAGTGAGACACATCCAGTATTTCTCTCTGGCTTATTTCTGCTAGCATAATTCCTTCTAGCTTCTAGCTCCATCCATGTTACTGCAAATGACATAAGTTTGTCTTTTTTGATTAATGAATAATATTCCATTGTGTACATATACCACAACTTCTTGATCCATTCATCTACTTTGAGACATTTGGGTTGTTTCCATATCTTGCCTATTGTAAATAGATTTTGTTGTTGTTGTTGTTTTTGAGACTAGCTCTCGTTATTTTTGCCTGTGGAACCGCAGGCTCTCGTTGCCCGGGGTACCACAGACTCAAGCAATCCCCAGCCTCAGCTTCCCAGGTAGCTGGAATTACAGGCGTGTGCCACCACACCCAGCTATTTTTTTGGAACTAGGTCTCGCTACAGGCCCCAGGCAGAACTCGAACCGCGATCCCTAGCCCCGGTCGCTTCATAGGCTGAAGCTTACAGGCACAAGCCACCGTGCCGGGCCTGGCTATTGTAAATAGTGCTGCAATAAACATCTGAGGACAGGCGTCCTTTTGAATTAGTGTTTTTATAACATTTGGGTACATTCTTAGACATAGGGTTAACCAAAAATTTTAATATAAATATATTGGAAAGGTAAGAAAGGGAATGGCAGAAATGCCAGCATAAGAGAATGAGGCACTTACTTTCTTTAGGAGGTCAGGCAATAGTGCCTAAATTTGGTTAATAAAAACAGCGGTGTGTCACTGTGGTGATGAACTGTGGAAATGGGTAAATGAAAAAATAAATAATAAAGCTTTCTCCTCTCTGGGGTATTGATACTGTAGAGAGAGTGAGAGCTAGAAGTTGCTATATTTTGTAACAAGCTTTTTACTAACACTTAACTTATCAAATTAGACGCATGTGGAATCTTAATAAAATAAAATTGTAATTAAAAAGGGCAGAAAAGCAAGAATAAATACATTCAAAGGCTGGCAAACAAAAGCTGATAGCATACATGAATATTCATTCTTCAGACTTTAAAATTCTGTCTTTGGCAAGTGTAGGGGGCTGACTACAAAAGGACTGAAGGCTTTGGGGTATTGGTCCTTTCTGATCCAATCCCAGGGGGCTGGTGACAAAGCTATGTTCTCTACCTCTGAAAAGCTCATTTGTTCAGTTATGATCTATATATTTCTCTGTATATATATACTACATTTAATAGAAAGGGGTCCTTTTTTTAATGCTTTCTTCTCTATGTCACTAGAAATCCAACTGACTCTAGAGTCACTGATCTTCCACCTGGACTAGAAACTAAGCAAAGAGAAAGGGGCCGGGGTTTTGTTCCTTCTACTCCATTCATGGAGCCACTTATGGGGCCTCCAGTTGTCCCCTTGGCTACATGGGATTTTGAGGGCTTTACAGTTGATGGATGACAGAACCAAGCATGTTCTATTCTCTCAATTCTTTCTCACAGCACCCTCAATGAGGCATGTGCAATGATATTTGACAGATGGGGAAACTGAGACTTAGACAACTTGTTCAAGAGGTGATGGAGCCAGGACTTGAGACTGAGCCCCTCCGATCGCAAATCTTACAATCTCACCTGGCCCCTGACTCTGGGCATTGCAGCTTAATCTATGAAGATCCCATTATCTACTCATCCCTGGCCTGAGAGTGGGGTTCCTGAGACACAGAATGGAGTGCAAATAGTTTACTAGGGAAATGACCCCAAGAGGCACTGGAAGAAGATGGAATCATGTTAGTCTCCTTGATCTGTGAAATCTCTTTTCCAAGGACATCAGTCAGTTTGGATTAGGCTCCACCCTAACCTCTTCATTTTGACTTCATCACCTTTTTAAAGATCCTCTATCCAAATGCAGTCTCATTCTAAAGTTCTGGGAGTTGAAGCCTCAAAATAAGAACTGAGTTCATGACACAGACAGGGGAAGAGGGAAAGAAGTCAATGAAGAACTTTCCTAAGGAGTCTATTGATGTGGGAAACTCAGTTTCTGACCCCACAAGGTACACTTGGAAGACAATGTGAAAACTCTGATTTATCCCTCCACCATTGCTAATGGCTACATTGGGCATGCACCTCACCCCAGGACCCCTAGTCTGAGAGGAAGCATCCAGGTTGAGATGCAGCTGCTTGCGGAGGGATGCAATCAGCATGTATGGGGATGGTGAGTGCCAAGGACATACCGGTGGGTGCTGAATGTCTGTTGTGCCACTCCTGCCTAGCCTTGAGTCCACTGGATTCTAGTCTTGGGGTACCTGCCTCCAACACAACTCGGTTGGTTCAACCACTGATCTTAAAATGATCTTTCTATCATATGCACAGGCTGATCCATGATAAAATCAAGTCAAAGCGTTCCCATCCACACCTGCTCACTTCCCCGCTTTCGCTGCTCTTCCCATCCCATAGCACAAGTAATTTCCTTTTCACACCTTCTGGTTTACTCTTGTAAGAGTCAGGACTCTTTGGTTGCAATGACAGAAGCTCAGTTCAAAGATGCTTAAAAAAAAAAAAGTACAAGATCAAATGGCAACATGGTTGGGTTCCAGTAGGAGGTCTCTCTTTGCTTGCGATGGCAGCTTTCTCACTGGGTCCTCAAATGGTGGAGTGGTGAGAGAACAAAATCTGGCATCTCTTATTATTAGGGCACCAATTCCATCATGACCTCATCTAAACATAATTACTCCCAAAGGTCTCACATCCAAACGCCACCACATGGAGGTGGGGTGGGGGGATAATGTCTCCACATGTGAATTAGGGGTGAGGGGTGGGTATAATTCAGTCCATAGCAGAGTCACTGAATGACCTGCCTTAGACCATGAGGTAAGAAATAAGTGTTGAGGGCCAGGTGCGGTGGTGCGTACCTTTAATCCCAGCCTAGGAAGGGAGGCCAAGACTAGAAATCACTTGAGTCTATGGGTTCGAGACTTGTCTGGGGCAACATAGCAAGACTAGTCTCAAATAACTGGCATGGTGGCACACATCTGTAATCCCAGCTACATGGGAGGCTAAGGCTGGGGATTGCTTGAGTCCATGGTACCCCAGGCAATGTGAGACTGTGGTTCTCCAGGCAAAATAGTGAGACCTAGTCAAAGGAAGGAAGGAAGGAAGGAAGGAAGGAAGGAAGGAAGGAAGGAAGGAAGGAAGGAAGGAAGGAAGGAAGGAAGGAAGGAAGGAAGGAAGGAAGGAAGGAAGGAAGGGTGCTGACTGTGCTCGGACACTGAGATTTTGGGGTCACTGATTAAACAACTAGTGATTTACTTTAATCAGCATGTCAGTATAATCCCAGCTCCCACTCCCTCACTGAGACCTGTGAGTACAACCACATCCACCAGGCAACAACTCTAAATATGTGGTCAGCCAGATATGGTAGCGCATGCCTGTAGTCCAAGCCCTGGGAGGCAAGAGACCTAGGATTGCTTGAGTTCGTGGGTTTGAGGCTACCCTGGACAACA
>PVHY01032482.1:0-11843 GCA_004024945.1 Uropsilus gracilis
CGGCCCCACCATGTCGGCGGCCGGGCCTTGCCCCTCCCTGTGCGGTGGGGAGGAGGAGTGGCTGGAGCCGCTTCCGGGACCGGCCCCGGCAGCCGGCGCGCAGGCACCGCACACCCGAGGCCTGCTAAAGAAGCAGAGTGCGGTGTGCCGGGGTGGGCGGAGGGCCCCTTCCATTTCTCTCTTACTTCTTACTCCAGCTAAATCTCAGTGGAACCAGAATATGCACAACGCCAACCCCAACATAGAACGGGTGAGGGATCAGGCAAAAGTCCAGCCCACAGGCCTGAGCTGGACAAAATAGGTGGACAACCAAGTGAACCAGTGCATGTAAGGCCAGAAAAACAACCGAGAGACATGATGTCACCATGCGCACTTCTGCACTCCCCGGGCCAAGGCCCGGGACTTCATTTTAGAGATGTGTCCAAGGAGAGCAACACACCCTCCCCTCATTACAGGGGAGAGGAGGATAACCAAAGAGGGGGTGATGGGCCCCACATCAAAATGGTAAACTGAAGCGGAGGAGATGATCTTCAAAGGACACTCACAGAAGCATGAACTCACAGAGAGGCTTCATGACCAACACTGGCTGGGAGCAGAAACCCTTAAGTCCCACACCAGAGCCATAAGGATAAGCGGCAAAGTAATGGAGAGGGGATTGGATTGGACGGCCTGCAGCAAGAAAACATGGACAGATCAGGATGAATGTAACTTGGCCACCCAACGCAAACTTAAGACTGAAAATCTGACAGCAATGTTCACCTGGTCCCAACAACAATGCAGTCCTTCACCCAGAGAAAAGACACTATCATAGACAAGAGACTAATGGACACAGCACAGCTAATAAACAACAGAGTGGGGTTTGAGAGAATGGAAGGGGCACTGGAGGGAGGAGGGAAGGGGGAAAAATAATAACACAGAGGTTGTAACCTAAAGAACAAAATAGAGTAGTATTAAAAAAAATAAGAAAATTAAAGCATACAAAGAGGATTGCCTAGTTTAAGGAAATGACTAATAAAGGAAACTCAATATGCAATTGTAGAAATATGGTATGATCAACATGGAGAAAAGGGAATGAATTTTCCTTCCATTTGAAACAAATAATAGACATATCATAAGAGAATGAACCTAAGGCAACCAAAGACAGAGGTGGGAAACAAGATCAGCTTTGTGATTGTTCCAGCCTATTCCTTGAAAGACTTTACAGACTGCGATGTAGGGAAAGTAAGCTGAAGTAGAATCCAGTAGGACTCTCTGAGTTGAGAAAAGCTGAGTCTGGGAGCCCTAGAGAGTTATAGTTTGCAGCAGAGAACACTAGAGAGGAGAGAGATACATTTAAAGAGAAAGTTGGGTATCTGCAGAGGATCTTCTCCGAGTGCTCAACTAAACAATGTGTCTGTCAGGACTCAGCATAGCGTGTTCACACAGACTGGAAAACCTCATGATTCACAAGGTATTGGGTGGAGTAGGTAGAAGAGCCTTGACCTGTTATATACTCTAGTAGATTATTTTGAGTAGTTTTCTCTGGCTCTTGAGGACCAACATATGTTAATGATACTTCTCAGTTGTTAGTTTTTTTGAGAATGCTGAGTTAAGTGATAATTAGGTAGTGTGAATAGTTTATATAGAACTACCAAAGGTAGGAAAATTTTCAGAAGAATCTAAGTACAAACTAAGTACAATTTGTTAATTATGTATCACAATGGTGGGAAAACATTTTGCAGAGCAGAAGAGAAGAAATCTCACATATAAAATGTAACTATTGGCCAGGTTACTAACTTTACTGGATTCTTAAAAAAGACCTGAATGATAGGTTATGAGAGAAAAACATTAGTGTAGTAAAGAAAAGAACCAGCAAGACTTGTGGAATGGGGTATCAAATAGAATTTTCAGGACTGATATTTCTGCTGATAGTAGTGAACTCTGGAATTCCTAAACACAGGTGTTATCATTTAAATAATTCTACTGTACTATGCTTACTATTTGATTATTAAGTGAAAATCTATCCATCATTTTTCTCTCTTATGCCAGAGAAAATAAAGCCCTTGATCTTCTTTTAAAATTTAAATACTATCTAATGAAGTTAGAGCCTTATCTTCAAAATTATGAAAAAGAATATCAGGAAGCAATGAAGATGTTATTCCCTTTGCTCTTGAGCTCTTGCTACCTCATAAAATTAGTTTTCCAGACCAATATATAAGTATGTAAATATAAACAACTGTAACCCATGGGTTCTTCTATTCTCCAGTAACAGATATATAACCTTGGATATAATGTATTAAATAGAAACAGTTTGCAGAAGTTACAGAAATTGTTATAGTTACCATGTACTGTGGAAATAGCTTCTAAAATAATGCAATTTTTTTTTTTTGAGACTATGTCTTGCTATGTTGCCCGGGGTGGTCCCAATCCCATAGACTCAAATGATCCGCAACCTCAGCCTCCCAGATAGCTGGGATTACAGGCACCCCACACCATGTCCGGCTGCTTTTGAGACCAGGTCTTGCTATGTTACCTGGGGTAGTCTTGAACCAGTGAACTCCAGTGATCCTTGGCTTCTTGCCTCCCAGCGCTTGGATTACAGGCATGTGCCACCATATGGGGTCAAAAATAATCCAATTTTGAAGGACTCTTTTGATTGAAAATTGGTTGCTCTGGTAACAGTGCTGTAATTGATATTTCGGTATTTCTAAAAAGTGAATACTTCCAAGGTTTTCCTGCCATTCTGAGGTAGTTTACTGACTTTTCTCCCTTATGCATGATAAAAAGCAAAGCAAGGAATGTTGATAACTGTTAAAGTTCTTACTTTAACACAGAGATTGAAAGCTTTATCTTTCTGAAATTAAAAGTGGAAAATGTTATTTTGCACTCCTTTTCTCAGTCAGGGTTGAAATCCAATGTATGATATAAAGGTTAACTTATATTACTAATAATTTAAAGAAAATGAATAAATTTGTCTTTATTCCAATAGTACCTTACACCCATGCCTATTTAAGAATGACTCTGCCATCCATTATGCTGGTCATCTTGTCACTGATTTTGAACATGATATATAAACATTTTGTTTATACATAATCTGACTAGTCATAATTACATATATTTGTTTAACTTGATCAATTAGTTAGTATAATAACTAGCACAGAGTCATTTCCAGATAAACATATGAATCTAGATTGTCAGACATTATGTTAAGTAAGGTCTTATTTTCTGGGGGAAGGAAAACTTTTCCTATTAAAAATTCTAAATTGCAAGTGTGGTTTTTTTTCTGTGATTTTTTTTTCTTTTCATATTACTTCATTCAGAACTCCTTTCTCTGAATTCTTGGTTGTTGAGGACAGGTGAATCAGAGTTACTCCATCTTCGTTAGGACTCCATTTTGAGAACTGTGCCTCTCCCCTTTGGTAGTGGAAGAGTGCTTGCTATGGCCGACTGACCACACATCCTGTTTTTGTACCCATTGTTGCAATAACTGATTAATAGCACACCCTGTCCCTGTCACCGTAGTTTTCCTGGCTGTTCTGGGAACATGTTTTACCCCTGCCTGCTGCTTGCTTCACAATAGGGGTCGGTGATGGTTTTGCCCTCTAAAAGGGGTCTCTCTTGCTGTCTTAGCTTGGGGACACTGGTGCACCAGCTTCTTGGCAATAAAACTGCTGCTTGGAACTTCATTTGGAGTCCTTGAGTCTTGTTGAACAGCCCACAAGTCACAACATTGGTATTTTCTTTAGTCCTCTAGTTATGCTACCATATGTGCTAAATCTTATTCCTTTTTGGTTAAAAATACCCAGAAATGGAAGCCGGGCATGGTGTGTGCATGCCTGTAATACAAGTGCTTGGAGGCAGGAGGCCAGGGATCGCTTGAGTTCACAGGTCTGAGACTACCCCGGGCAACATAGTGAGACCTGGTCTCGAACAAGCAGTTGGGTGCAGTGGTGGGCACCTGTAATCCCAGTTTTCTGGGAGGCTGAGGCTGGAGATGACCTGAGTTCATGGGATCAGGACTACTTGGGGCAACATAGCTAGACCTAGTCTCAAAAAGAAAGCCAAAAAACAAAAAACAAAAAAAACCCAGAAATGAAAGGTTTCCTTATATCTTTCATTGAGATTTCTCGTAAGCTATGAGTGTTCTCTGTATGTATACATATATATACACACACACACATACACATACACACAGACAGATGTGTCTCTGTACACATGAAGGTCACATACATATACCATTTAAAAATAAAAGCAATATACGTACTCCTTGAATTTGTGCTATATCTGTGGCTAGTATTGTTGTCAAGGCTCCTGTGTTGTTTTCTTTTTCATCAAACCAGGAAATATCCTAGGTAAAAAGTAAATTAAACATACGGTTATTAAAAATAATCTTTTTTTGACTTGTGATTTTACAGTTATAAGACAGAAGGCTTTTGTTTGTACCTCACTCATATGTACTTAACTCTTTCAAATACTATGGATCAAATGACTTTTGTTCCTTACTCCATGAAGGTATATACTCAGATGTAAAGTGGAGAATGTAAACACAAAAGCTTAGACTCATTACTATGTCACAAATTCTATAATAATGTTAAAAATGGTCATTTTGAACCACTAAATAATTTGTAAACTTGTGAAAAGCTCGCTCAATTTAAAAAGAAAGGTAATGTACAACACAGTATACAAATATTTCCAAATCTTTTGAGCTAAACTGAGTAATGATAAAAGGCTGTCCTTCACATTCAGGCTGGACTGTGCAAAGAACTGTGGTGAAAAGGGCTGGTCTGCCATCAGCATGATAGTTAACAGAGAATACATCATAAACATTCATAAGCACATCCTGGGAGTGGGCTTTGGGAAGCTTGCCCCTTGAACACTCAGAGATATTTGGGAAGTGTAGTGAAGGAAATGGGCTCTCCAGATGTGCACATTGACACATGGCTTAACAAAGCTGTGTGGGTCAAAAGAAAGAGTGTCCAATAGTTTATCCATGTATGGTTGTCCAGGAAATGTAATAAAGATGATGTTTCACCAAACAAGTCATGCATAGTGGTTACCCATGCACCTGTCACAACTTTAAAAAATCTAGAAGCTGTCAATGTGCATGAGAACTAACCAGTAATTATCAAGTAAAGTTATAAAACTAAAACTAAAAACAATAAAAATAAGCCATCTTCTCTTTAGGATCCAGACAGGCAAGACTTTTACTGACACTTCATATTAAACCCTAGATCTTTTAAGTTTTTGGCATTGTGAGAAGCTAAGTTGTGGAAAATCCCTGGAGTCAAGAAGCATACAATCTGAAGAAATAGGTAAGAAAGATATGCAATAAAAGACTAATGTAATAACCAGTTTAATTTCCAATGGCAAATACAGACAGGACTACTGGCATTTCTTAAACTAAGGAATTCAGATTTCCTCTTATTTACTACTGAATATTTCTTCCTATTCACTCAGACTACTTATTATCTCTTGTGGAATAAGACTATGTGGAGACTGTGTCTTAAAGATAACTTTAGAAAAGATGACTTTAGAAAAGATGGCAGAATATAGAGGTCGGGGTCAATTGAAAAATATATTGCTCAAAGGAAGATTTAGGAGTTTCCTTTTATGGAAACAATCTAAGTGCCTATTGACAGATGAATGGATAAAGACGATGTGTGTATATACATATATATTCATACAGTGGAACACTTCAGTTATAAAAAAGATCTTGTTATTATGACAACATGGATAGAACTGGAGGGAATAATGTTAAGTAAAATAAGTCAGATGAACAAAGACAATGGATGCTTTCACTCATATGTAGACTATAGAGAAACAAAGCAAGGAAACAGAAAAAAGTAAACCAAAATGAACCCTAGAAATCTGACTGTACAAGTGAGGCTACCAGAATGGGAGGGTAGAGAGCAGATACAGGAGAGGGCTTGATGAACTATGACAGACGATTGTGGGTGCTTTAGTGGAGGTGTAGTGTTTGGTAACATACATTTGTAAACCTATACTCGTAAATGTACAGTTGTAAATTGTTTTCTCAGTAAAAATGAATGAAGCAAAATATATCTGTGGAATTTAATAAAATGACATAAATTTACCTTTGAAACACAATGAACAGCTTATTTTTTATTATGATTGGAGTTAGCACCAATGAAAACATTCTTTTAAAAGACTTCATGGAATCAAAGAAAATCTAGATTTTATGCTTTTAAGACCACACCTGATTCTATAAATACCTCTATTTCAAATAAGGTTTCAAATGGTTATAAACAGCGTAGCAAGTCTTAGCATGCTTTCTAAACCTTAAAAGGTTTTATCTTAGGTCTAATATCAAATAGTAAGAGTAAGGTAAAACTGCATATCAGAAGTTTTTCTTACTAGAGACAAAAGTGAAATTGGAAAATATTTATAGAGAAAAAGCCAAATGTTCTACTCTTTCTATCATAAAAAAAGCAAAGATAAGAAGGAAAAAAAAGAGCTGAAGGATGAACAGGAAAACAAAAGGTAAGCTAAAAAATGTTGAGTTGAATTTGGGGGGGCAGGTGTAAGAATGTCTTGTAGAATTTCTGTGCCAGTCCTTGTATGTGAGTATTATCTTTTTAAGGATTAGAGTTTATGGTTTATAGATTGGTCCATTCTTATCAGCAGAAGCTACTTGGTATGAGAATGTTATTGTCTTGGTGTTTACATGGGTGATGCTAGGTAGAGGACTGTATTAATTATCAGGATGTTCAATTAACAATTCTAAAGGCTAATTCAATTCAATTCTAATTCTAATGGCTCATGGCTTTGAGACTCCCTTACCAAAAGTTTCCTGTAAACAGAGAGGAAGTTCAATGTTCTGAATAGTTAAAACTTGTAGTCTTTTGTTAAAAACAATCAGACACTTGGGAAACATTTTTGAAATTCCTGAAAATTGAATATTAATTTCCTTGAACATGGAAAAACATAAATTCAGCAAAATCCAAGTGAGCAGAAATTGTCAATAACTCTGAAATGCAGAGTTTCACATTATTTCATCAATATTTGAGGCAAAGGTATAAGGTGTTCATAAATCAAAAAAAAAAACAAACAAAAAAAAAACAAAACACAAACAAAAAAAACACCAAAGTACAATTCCGCATGAGTGAGATGTGCATGCATTACATCATTTTATGATCATTCAAGTAGATTTTTGTTTTTCTAGATTAAAGAATGTCTCCAATTGTGAAACCATGATCAGAGATAGGACCTTTAAGAGCAAAGGGCATTAGGCATCAAATATTTCAGAGCAACAAATTGCTATGGGAAACTTCTCACTTGCTTCACTCTTCACAGACTGTTGTAGTATCTTGTAGTTCTCTATGAGCACAAAGACCCAGGCAATCATTTCTGAAAAGAAATGACCCTGGAAGGAAGCTATTAGCTTCTTCATGGTACATTCTGTGAGAGAAAGTGAGGCAAAGGTCTCCAAATGATTACTGGCTTTTAGGGAAACCCAACACACCTCAGTCTTTTGAAGGAATTTTAGAGGTGCCAATCTGAGACCTTTCTGCCAATTACTTCCAAGGCTTACTTCTCAAGATTACTACTTGATCTACCTATTTTTAGTTATTTCACAGGTGTCATTGATCAAGTGTGTGACAGGCCAAACCTGCCAGATAGAATGATGCTATCTGAGTTCAGGACTCTTCTGATGAGGGCAGAGTGATTGGCTGTTTCAAGAAGTGTAGAATGAAATAATAGTAAGATGTACATATGGATGAAAACTAGATAAATGAATGCCTCCTTTCAAAATAAGTTTCTCTAGAAAAATACTGATTTCACTCATATATAAAAAAAGCAAAAGGATAGATTGAAACAAAATGAAAATTGACTGTAGAATAAAGGCTACCTGAGGAAAGGGTGAGGGATGAGAACAAAAGGGGAGAAGGAGTCCAATGGGCTATGATGGAGGATTATTGGGGCTTTGGTGATAGGAGTGATCTGATAACATACATTGGTAGAAGACAGTATTATAAATCAATGTTACCTTAATAAACATAATTAAAAATAAAGTCTTTCTCAGCTCTCTATTTTAGTTTCATTTTTGTATTTCATTGTGATCAAAATTACACATTAATGGAAATATTTGTCCTGAACAAAAAAAGAAAAATAATCATTTCTGTACAACATATTCTAGATCTTGTGACCAGAGTGATCACATGATATCTGCATACCAGGCCCTGCTATGGCTTCCTATTGTACTCAGAAATAAAACCTCAAATTCACATCAAAAAAAAAAAAAAAGAAAAAACAAATATTTGTCAAGATATACATAAGAAGCAAGGAATAGACTCTATATCCTTGTTTTCTATAAGTTGTATTTTAAACATGACAATTTTGAACTTTCTTAAATATATCCTATATTTTGATGTCAGATTTTTTTGCTGCTTGGAGCACAAAAACATGCTCTTAAATCATTAAAGGGAAGACTATGTCAAGAAATTGACTTGCAAAACTAAAGATGTTCCAACATTAAAAAATACATTTTAAAGAAAATAAGAAAAAATTAACTAAGTACTCACTTGATATAACATGGCTTTAAATGCTAAGTGTCTTAATCTCATGGTGAGAATTTCCCCTGCTCTGCCATAAAACAATCCCTGGAAAACAAAATCTACATTAATTCTTAATCGCTTTATTTATCTGTAAAAGTTACTATATTTAGTAATTTACATTTTGTGTAGTCATTACAGTTATTACTTTTAACTTAAATAGCAAGGATGACATAAGAAATCAATCACTTTCATGTTTTTTAAAAAATTCATTACAAGCTTACCTGAATGAAATAACTGACAAAGCAAATAATACCCAAAATGACAAAAATCATAGAATAAATTCGTGCATCGTGCTTTAATGTATTTTTATCATCATTTTCAAACATCTGAAAAGGAACATAATTTTTTATCAGGTGACTAGAGGAAAATGTAAAAGAAAGAGAAAAAACTAAATATTAAGATTTTTCAAATGAATTTCAACGTAAGATTATATATACATTTCCAGGGGGAAAAGTGTGACATTATTCTATCCTCTACATCTATTATATTTGATTTTTAAAAAAAAATCTTTCACTTAAGCTATTTAAATATAGGACCAGCCAACTGTGTTTTTTACCTGCTATCATTAACACAGTATATTTTCAAAGAAATCACCAGCTTGTGTGAATTATTTCTATGAACTTTAATGATTTGGGTTTCTTAATTTTCCTGTTTTTAGACTAGTGTCTGAAATGAGATCTTTATACATGTCTCTAGAAATCATTCCGAAAGTTAGTCATTATATATATATAGAACTACTAATTACATTATATGTAACCATTGCTATAAAAAACACACATCTATCTTAACAAAGTGTAACAGTGCAAATGTAGGAGACTGAAGACTTAAAGGGCTCTAGAAAGCTCACTGAATCCACCAACTTTCCTGGTTCTTTGACAAAATTCCAAACTCTTATTTCCTCTCTATGAGCTGACTGGTTAAAAAAAAAAAAATGCCATTGTTCAGACTAGTTGAAAGGAGAGTAGCCTTGTTTGTGTAATTTATTGCTTCAGTGCTTTGGAATGCTGACACAGCACTGGAGTTAAAATTAGAAAACAAAGTAATTTCTTTACTGATTGCCTAGTCAACAAGTCCCAGCCAAATACTTCACAATTGAGCCAGGCTTATCCCCCTGAGATCATTAGTTAACCTTCCTATCAATGGGTCCTTACTAGGGATGACACCACAAGCCCTGGTTTTCCCTTTGCTGCATCAGAGTACAACAGGTCTGTTCTCCCAAGATAGATATTGTTTAAAATGTCAGCAAATTAGGTTTACTTACAGTTACAATTTTTGCAAAGATGATGGAAAACACCGGATGAACAGTTCCATTTAGAACAGATGCCAATGTCCCCAGAACCACAGACGGCCATTCAGGCTTATTTAATTTAAATATTTTTAATAGAGAAACTTCAGGAAGAGTTGTCTATAAATAAAACACCTTGGTTAAAACCCCAGTTTGGTAGTACAATAGAACCTAGAGAAGTTAACTATAATGTAAAATATCAAATGTCAGATACGTTGCAGAGTAGAAAGCAGAAATTGTCTTAGAAAAATTTCACTCCTCATATTACTGATTATGACCCCAAAACATAAAATAAAGGAACCTCCTCAAAAGTGACTATTTTTGCAGTTAATCACCTTTTGGTATGTCATTCATTTGATATTAAGACAAAAATGTAGTAGAAACTAAGCAGAAAAAGTACCAAAAGTAAAAGTCTTACTAGGATATTAAGCTTGAAAGTTTTCCAGTTTTATGATTTAAAGAAATATTTTTCTGATATTTTGGTTAAAAACATGTTCAGGAGTTCCCATATATAAGTACAATGCTTCAACTCTGAGCATAGTACTTAAATTTGACAACTTTCCTCATCATCTCTTGGGGAATGATATAATTTCTTATATTGTTAGATTGTTTTTAGAATTATGCTTAAGCCAGTATTTGCAAAATTTAAATAATAAATGTTAATTGTTGCTGGTTTTATTATTACAGAGGGAGGACAATATTATGCAAAATTCCAGCTTTTAAACAGAAAAAGTACACTAATAGCCATTTTCTATCTGCCAGGCCTCTGGAATGTGTGAAAGGTGACATGGGGAGTAGTGGTGATGATCATTAGAGGATAAATACAATAACGACCCTTCTTTTGTCTGAGATATGTAATAGATTTATTTCAGAAATTTTAAGAATCTTGTGAATAGCTTTGTGGTAACTATTGTGAGTGGGAAAAGCAGAAAGTGAACTACCTGGCATTTCATGTTAAAAACTTCCTCATAGTGTTCTCTCTCAAAGTAGTGAAACTTATGAACCCAATAACCAGAGAATTCTTCAGAAAAAAAACTATAAAATGGTTTATAAAATGGCTTATAATTCAAAGTCTAAAGTCTTTGAAGTCTATTTTCAGGACTACTATAGCATAATTATATTGGGTTATTTAATAGTTTGTCTAATTATTTACAAAAAATTGGCTAGTTAGTATCTTTCTGAAGGCTTCTGAAGAGCATTGTCATAAATAGCCTCACTTTTTAGTTATGTGACTCAAAAGTTAAAAAACTTGCATATCAACTCTTGAACATCAGCATGGATTTGTTTTAAGAAAATCTTTACAAAATTACCTCACTAAAATTACAGCACCAGTAAATATAAGCAGGTCATGAGAATAATATAACTTTTTGCCTCTGGAAAAATAAATAGTGAGGGGTTAAAAAATGGATATTACTTAAGTAGTGTTATCAAGATAGAAAATAAAATAAGGCAAAACTGAAATGAATAATTTCAGTGAAATCATGAAAGATTCTGTGATACCTAAATATGCTACAGGTCATATAGCATGTTTTAAAGGAATCTGACATAAAAATATAGAAAATTAAGTCATTTTTTTAAAATATATATTTTTTTATTTATATATAAATTTCACAGCTTTGTAATCTCAAGGGTTTGCCCCCCCTCCCTTTCCTCTCTTGCCCCCCTTTCCCTCTTGTTCATAGTTGTGCATTTCATTTTGGTGCTTAGCTTGTTTTGACTTTCCTCAAGGCTTTTATTTATTTATTTTCTTTCTTTTTTTTTTTTCCACTATATCCCATACATTAGTGAAACCATTTGATTTCTGCCTTTTTCTTTATGGTTTGTTTCTGCTAATATGATTTCTTCTAAATGCATCCATGTTATGAAGTCGTCCAATTTGTCATTTTTAATTGATGAGTAATATTCCATCGTGTATATATACCACATTTTTTTCATCCAGTCCTCTGTTTTGGGGCATTTAGGTTGTTTCCATGACCTTGCAATTATAAATTGTGCTGCAGTAA